>JAMYXO010004842.1:12500-16645 GCA_033310375.1 Conus canariensis | reverse complement strand
TAAAAAAAACCCAAAAACAGAAAAAATCTTAAATTAGACAAAATAAAAGGGAAAACTCTGATATTTTGTTTATAAAATGGCAACATTAAGATATCCTACTTAAACCCAGTTTACTTATCATTTGGTGGCATTGATATTGTCCATAATTAACAGCAGGACAATAGCAATTATAATCAACGAGTAGGAATCAAATGACGCACAAAACAACATGCACTAGAAATCTCATAGCAAAAAATAGTGAACTTAAAACTACGAAGAAAAATAATCTAAAGTTCAATAATCAAATATAATCGAGTATTTATAAAGAATGCTTTCACACCAACAAGGCCACACAATTTCTAAGGGGAAGCACCACGATCCAATATCATCATAGCCCCCACCCGTGTAAGCAGGACCGTTCATACAAAAAAACTTCAAATCTACTGACGACTTGAGTCCCTTAACGATAGGAACTAACATAAAATAATGAATACATAAAGAACAAATGGTCATACGAACATGAACAAAACAATTTAAATTCACACATTACCAGCAAATTCCATTATGGGGTAGATAATATGAGCATTAGGTTTGAAAAAATGGGTATTTGTCTACCAGGCTGGTATGGGATCGCTGAAGACCACGCTGGTAGGCCATCAGTGGTGCCATGTTTAAATGGTTGGCATAACTGGTGTTGGGGATTCCTGAGTGGTGGCCTATTTCGGGTGTCATAGTAATACACCCTGTTGTGGGGATAAGGAGTAGAACCACCTGAACCAATATACGGGTCTTGGAAGGGTCTCCTCCAGGCACATAGGGCAAGTATGGGTATGGAGCTGGGGTTCTGGGATAGGCGGAATAGGAAGCTGTGTAATTTTGTCTGGGGAAGGAGTGGTGGGAATGGGGGAATGGCTGAAGAAGCATCGTTAGAAGCATTAATAGGTCTACTATCTTAGACTGATTAACTAAGGGGGGAAAAAATTTATTTCGTCAGTGTCACGTTCCAACCTCTCTAAAGGGACCTGATCACGTGGATATCCAGTCTTTATTGGATAGGTCCTGCCACAAATTGACCTGGCCATTATGGGAGGGTAACTGGGGAAGTTGGGAAGAGAAGCTAGTGGGGGGAACTCGCACATTCACCGAAGGTAGGGTAGTGAGCGGTACTGGGTATTGCTGTAAAATGGGACTCTCCCCTACTGTGGTCTAAGGAAGAAACTGAGGGACGTTGGGATGGGCCACGAGAGAAGACAGGGTCCACGGAAAGAGTCTTTTGGGCTCTAGGTTGCACCAATCTGGGGAAGAACTTTTTTGAAATTTTTCTGCCAGACATGCAGTGCCTCTCATGCTAGGATGGGTAACATCTCTATACAGAGCGAGACGTGGTGCACCACATGGGGTGACAAATTCCTAATGACCGAGTCACCTATGAGGAGTGATGAAGTATGATTGGGGGTGGTGATTTCACTCAATATCTCTTTAGGGGGCTTCTTTGGGTGTTGGTTAACGCTATGTGTAGAGTCCTGGTGCTGGAGGGAGTTTTTTTGTAGAACTCTGAACATTGGGGGAGTGTTTAAAAAGTGCAGTGTTGTCAGGTCCCTGCTGTTTCTCATTGGAGACTGGATAAGGATCAAAACGGTTTTGGACAGGCACGTCCATGTTGACTATGTCAGCATGCTGATCCTGAGGATCAGACTGACATTTGTTTGCCGGACACTCCTCACTCGCCTCATCTTCTGGGGTGTCAGTCTGAGGAGAGAGAGAGAGAGAGAGAGAGAGAGAAGAGAGAGAGAGAGAGAGAGAGAGAGAGAGAGAGTAGAGAGAGAGAGAGAGAGAGAAGAACGATGTGAAAGCTCACTGAAAATAAAAGCTAACGGCAATTGAGATCCCGGTCAGCAAACATTCCTCTCACGACACCAGAGATCCCCTGTTCATTTTGATCAAGACATTATTGTGTTCACGAATAAACAGCTGTGAATGCTGTTGAAACTTGTGAGCCCCCGAAAAAAAGAATACCCACTACGTTTTCCTCCAATTCTCCTGTAACCCTACCCGCCCGCTCCGATCAGAAAAAGCCCCTGGTATGCATTCAGAAAATGACCTTGATCTTCCTTGTGTCGTCAGCAGTATCGCTTTGAATGCAATAAGCCATGATATCTGCAGCAAAAGAAGTGATCTCCCTTGTGTCATTAGCAGTATCGCTTTGAATGCAACAATCCAATGATATCTGCAGCAAAAGAAGTGATTCTCCCTTGTGTTTGTCAGCAGTATCGCTTTGAATGAAATAAGCCATGATATCTGCAGCAGTAGAAAGGAAACTCGTGGAGAGCGTGCAGCAGAGAGTCCTCAGAAGAGAAGCCCCCTTCAAGCAAGTGTTTCGGCCTTATCTCCTGACACTCTAGGGGGTTGGGCCACACCCGGTTCATGACTCCGGATGTCCCTCTGCTGCCCCTTTTTTTTCCCATCTTGGGACGAGCCATGGCTGGGATTCGAACCCATGACCCTCTGGACATGCTCATTTTCCACTTAATGACTCGCGCTTTAACCACTGAGCCACAGGGACACCTGATATTTGTAGGGAAATTAACCCTTTATGAGGTTCACTTTTGTTCCTCCTTGACCAGATCCAGCTTGAACACCTCTCTGCCGCTTCTGCCATTGCTTTCAGGGCTCTGGTTTTTTCCTTCCCTGCAACTGAGAGCTGTTTCATGAGGCTGTATGCAGACGTTCCTACAAACCCCCTAGCTCCAATTTCTGCAGTGAGGACTTTGACCTGATAGCCTTCTCTCCTCAGGCTGTTTGCCAGATCAGCATACTTTTCAGTCTTGTAGATTTGAGCTGCCTCCATTCTGTTCTCATATGGCACCGTGAGCTCGATCATGATCAGCTGCTTGGTTGACTTAGAGTGGACTACTATGTCTGGTCTCATGCCACTCTTGCTGATGATCTCTGGGTGACTCTTCCATTCTGGGAGGTCTGCAGTGCACTCCCAGTCATCTGCCCCGTCCAGCAGACTCTGCCTGCATGTTTCGAGTGGCACTGTTGTTCTTGGCCATGATTTGCTGCCTCCTGCCGTGAAGAATGTTGCGGGTGCTTTTGGAGTCCTGATTTTCCCTTTTGTGGTGTTGGTACTAGCCCAGACTACTTGTACAATTTCTTTGAGCACTTGGTTGTGCCTCCATGTGTACCTTCCTTGAGCCAGGGCTACTTTACATGAGCTTAGGACATGCTCCACTGTTTGTTTTTCATGGCAGAGGGGGCATGCAGGATCGTCTGTTTTCCCCCACTTCACCAGGTTTGCATTTGAGGGCAGAAGGTCATATGCAGATCTGAGAATGAAGCTGATCCTGAGAGGGGCCATGTGCCAAATGTCATTCCAAGTGAGACTTCTTTGGAGTGCATTCTCCCACGTTGTCCATTGCCCTTGCTGGCTCTGCTGACTGCTTTTTGGAGTCTTTTTTGGTCTTCTTCTTTTTTCATCTCCTGAATCATCATGTCTCTTTTGGCTTTTCCTTTGGCCTTTGACCACCATTCAGTTTTGGTCACCCCCAGTCCCTGTCTGTTGGTCTGTGTGTGTCCTGTTATTTCTCTGATCTTGAGACTTTCTTTTGCAGAATCCATCGCCTCTTGAACTTTCCATTTTCTGCCTGTCTTCAGCTGGGGCTTAATTGCTTCTATCACCTTGTCTCCTGAGTCCTCCAGCATGCTTTGAAGTCTGATCTTCCCTGCTTTGTATTCCTCCAGGATGGATTTCAGGGTAGTTTCAGCTTTGCTTGGCGACAGTACAGTGCTATGTCAGTCAGACAGGGTGGACACCAAGCCATTTCCTTGTGAACTTGTTGATTTTGGCTTCCATTGCCTCCACTATGCTGGTGCAGATGTCGTATATCATCAGAGGCCATAGCAGCTTTGGTATCAGCATGAACTGCAGACACCAGACCTTGTATTTGCCAGGGAGCCCACACTGGTCAATGGTCTCCAAGCCTTCCTCCGCCATCTGCTTGGTTTCTTTTGCTCTTTGTGTGTCTTTCAGCGTATCATCATACCATCTTCCAAGGCTCTTGACTGGTTCTTCTGTGACTGTTGGAATGGCCTGGTTGGCAACACTGAAGACCACAGATCCGGCCACTTTTCCTTTCCTCAGTGAGAGACTCCGTGATTTCTTT
>JAMYXO010004842.1:0-7500 GCA_033310375.1 Conus canariensis | reverse complement strand
CTTTCAACCTTTGACAACAAAGAACGAAGTGTATCTCATCTTCTTTAGACATCTGGCATAATGGACACATCAGATCGCAATCATTACAACATTTATATCTAAATCGATGCACATTCAAGTCAAATATACCTAGCCTAAACCTAGTCATTATAAGATCCAGTTTTCGGTCCATATTTGCTTTCAAATATTGCTTCAAGTCATAGGTATTACAAAACATTCTATACAAATGAAATCTTTCACTAGTGTAAATGTGGTTATTCCAGTTTTGCCATCTACAGTCAATCAAACGCTGACGAAACATTGCTATAAAGTGATTTTCATTTCCCACACCTTGATTTAACCACACGTTACCAAAACCATTGCTATATAAACAAACACGCACATTTGAAACCCAGTTCTTCCTTCCCCTAGCATCTAAATCATACAGCATTTTATACGCTAAGTTAGGTAACCTATGTTCATCCATATGTAATAGCTTAAACCAGTATCGAAGGCAGTTAACCGCAGCATTAACATACGTGGGAAATCTGTTTGTTTCACCTATACTAAATCGTTGGGAGTACGCAGATCTACGCCTAAATACTTTTTAAGAGCAAATAAATGAACTGACTCACAGTGAACAGCGGCTTAGTCTAACCCCCATATTTCTGATCCGTATAGCAGTACTGGCTGGACACGCGTATCAAAAAGTTTTATAAACAGTTCAAAGGAATTGTTATTTAGAGCATATAGCTTCTGAACTATACACAACAATGCATTTTTCGCTCGACTGGCAAGATCTTTACAAGCAGCAGTGAAACTCAGACGAGTGGAGATAAATATTCCCAAATACTTGTAAACATTAACTACAGGCATTACCACGTCATCATATAGCCATCGTTCTCTTACACTTAGATAACCTCCCTTCCGAAATACAATTATGTTACTTTTATTCATGTTGACTTTCAATTGAAGCGAAGAAGCAGCATGTTGCAAGTTATTTAGCTGTGTCTGCAGCCCTATAACCGTTTCTGACAATAAAACAACATCATCTGCCAATAGAAGAATGAACAACTCAAATGCAGTACGTGAGAGCACAGCACCATGTTTTCCGTTATTAATCACAGGTAATGCTAACTCATTAATAAATACAGAAAATAGTACAGGGCTACACGCATCTACCTGTTTCACTCCTGCTGTACATCGAATGTAATCAGAAAGTTTAGAACCACACCTTACTCTACATTTTACATTTTCATACATAACTTTGATACACTTAAATAACTTACCAGTTATGCCATTTTTTGATAAAATAGGCCATAGCAGGTTTCTATTAATCGAATCAAATGCTTTTTCAAAGTCTATGAACGTTACATAAAGTTTACGATTATATGAAAACTGCTTTTGCACAAGCGCTAACAACGTAAATATGTGATCAACTGTCGAATATCCTTTTTTAAAGCCTGCTTGATACTCACCTGTAACATTGTTCTCGTCTATCCATTCTTGTAATCTGTTGTTAATAATAGAACTATAAAATTTGCTACTTATATCAGTAATAGAGATACCTCTATAATTATTGGGATTATTAACATCTCCTTTTTTAAACAATGGTAAAATAATGGATTCTGTCCAATTTTCCGGAAATACCCCGTTGTCAAAAAGTGTATTGAATAATTTTGCGAGAAAATTTGCGACTTGATCATTTGAATACTTCAGTAACTCGCTAACAATACCATCTGGGCCTGCTGCTTTCCGAACTTTCAGTTTTCTTATGGCCAACAATACTTCCTCTTTAGAAATAGGACGATTCATGTAACTATCACTGTCACTATCAGCCGGATCTTCATAATTGGAAGTATTTACATCTATTTCTAATAACGACTTAAAGTGCTGGAACCACTTGTCAACTGTAATCTCGTTTCTTGGCTGTTTTCTATTAAAGGAAGCTTTATGGACAATGTCCCAGAATTCTCTCTGGTTTTTTTACTGATGTCACAAGTTTGTTCAACAATGTATTGTTAAACTCTTTACTCTTCCTTACCAGCAAATGTTTATATTCACGCCGAGCAACGGTATACGTTTGCCGATCCTCCCTATCTAATGTCCTACAACTAACTCTGAGAAGGCTTCTTACTTTTTTCTTAGCGGTTTCACATTCCTGGTCGAACCAGTCACGTGGTACCTTCTCTTTATTGACATTTATATGCTTCTTCATACAATTCGCACAGTCTTTTATACACTCATTAAACACACTTAATGCTTCGTTGACATCAACATCAATTAAAATCATAGCATTGTTCAACTTACTCTTCATGTCGTTTTTACAAAGCGAGTCAGAAAAAACATCAGCATATTCACTGTTCCAAACAATTTTTTCAATAGTTTCCTTAAGACCTTCCTTTTTACTAGCATTGACTTCATTTTCCTGTGGAAACACTACTCGAACTGCAACAGGCATGTGATCAGACTCAATCCTTTCCACAACGTGTAGTTCACATGATTCATACACCAGTGATAATAATTCGTTTGAAAAAATGAAATAGTCGCGACACTGCATCCAGAGTCTGATATATATGTATAGTGACCCTGGAGGTCACCCTTACATGAACCATTTAATATATTTAAATCTAAGGCAGTGCACATGTTAAGAAGTAATTTTCCATAATTATTCAAATATTGATCTTGAGAACATATTGAAGTGATAGACTCGCTTTTATATTGCAGTTCAATAACACTGTTTGCCAAAAAATCCCTAGAAATATTTGAAGTTCTGCTGTTTAAGTCACCGCACAATACCACATAAACATCTCTTGTTGTCATACTATCAACCAAACAATTCTCAAGCAAACTTATCCCATTATCCTGATCAAAATGAATATAAAAAGGCGAACCTTCCGGCGGAACATAAGAACACAAATACAATACATCTTTCTCCAAGCCGAATAAGTCTTTATCAATGACAAATGCACAACAATTTATAAAACTTTTTGTATCAATGATTTTTACAAAGGGAGCCAACTCATTCTTAATCAAACACACAATGCCTCCTGATCGTCTACCTTTTTGAGAGAACTTTACAGCTGATGTATAATATGTTTTATATCCATTGAATATATTGTTTTCCATTTTTTCCATAAAGGTCTCTACCAAGCAAACAAAATCAAAACCACAAATAAATGTAACAAAATCATGATCTGTAAGTTTGGGCAATAAACCGTTCACGTTCCATGTAAGAAACGAAAAAGGTTGTCTTGCTTTTAAGACATTTTCATCAATCACGTGCACGCTGTCATTCGATCGCTCACTCACACAGACCCGGTGTAACAGCCCATTCTTACCCCCCCCCCCCCCCTCTGGAACTTACCCCGGGGTAAGTCTGGGCTAGCCTGCTTTTACCCCCAGGGTCATTCCAGGACTAGCTGGAACTTACCCCCCCTAGTTGGAACTGACCCCCCCCCCCCCCCCCAGTCATCTACATTGTACAAGGTACACAGGCACCTAGGAGACACTAATTAGCTGTAAAAATAGTTAAAATCTCTGATATACATTAAAGTGACCAATGGTCAGTGACACTGACCACTGGTTGTCTGCACTGCACAAGGAATACAAACACTCATGAGACACTGATTAGCTGTAAAATAGTCGAAATATCTGATTTACGTCATAGTGACCAGTGGTCAATGGCACTGACCACTGGTCGTCTGCATTGTACAAGGTACACAGGTACTCGGGAGACTATAATTAGCTGTGAAATAGTTAAAATCTCCAATTTACGTCATAATGACCAGTAGTCAGTGGCACTGACCACAAGTAATCTAAATTGTACAAGGTACACAAGCACTCGGGAAACATTAATTAGCTGTTAAATAGTTAAAATCTCCGATTTACGTCATAATGACCAGTGGTCAGTGGTACTGACCACTAGTCATCTGCATTGTACAAGCTAAGGTACACAGGTACTCAAGAGACTCTAAATAGCTGTAAAATAGTTAAAAGAGGCAAACCGGGATGAAGCAACAACGGTACTTGTTCACAACGACACGTGGTCACAACGACATTTTGTCACAACTGCGCTTGGTCACACTGGCACTTGGTCACATTGGCATGTAGCCGTCTTTCTTTCCCACGCATGCATGGGCGTACTCACACACCCGAATATTGACCCACGCATGTAAGCTAGCGCGAGAAATGTTAATACGTATCTGTTAGTGAACCAGGTGTGGTGTGTGTGTGGTGTAGGGGGGGGGGGGGGGGGGGTAGGAGGTCCATCTATTGAGAAGAGTCTAGAACTACACTTTGTCAAAACCCAACTGACTGTATAATTATAGGAAATGGGAGAGGGGGTGTAAATATGCAGGCTAACCTAATTTTTTTTAAAGGCGGGTGTGCGTGTTGGGAAAAGGCAGAGGAAAACCCTGAATAACCCTCTCTTGTTTGAAGGGTGGGGTGGGTGGAGGAAGATTCCAAATAGTCCTAGATTGACCCTTTGGGTGGGGGGGGGGGGGTAAATCCAGGCTAGCCCAAACTTACCCCCGCGGGGGTAAGTTCCAACTAGGGGGGGGGGGGGGGGGTAAGTTCTAGCTAGTCCTAGAATGACCCCCGGGGGTAAAAGCGGGCTAGCCCAGACTTACCCCGGGGTAAGTTCCAGAGCGGGGTAAGAACGGGCTGTTACACCGGTCACCATCCGTGGGCTTGGTCGCTGCAAACTGGGTGAACATAAAACCGGTGCTGACCCAGACTGATTACCACAGCCTTCGCTGTCAGGACAAAACGAACATATAGAAATGGGCCGGCCGATTCCCTATATACACCCTGACCCTGCTTCAAGATCTTCAAGAAACAATTTCTTTCCTTCCACAAGAAGGTGGTCAAAGACCATGACTGCTCTCTTGCCTTGTTTCCTTGCTTCCTTCAAGTGGGGCGACAGCTTACGCCGTATGGCCCTGACTCTGTTGGAGAAATCTTCTCCAATGAACACATTACTACCATGCAGTTTCTTTTTCGACTTTCAAATCATAACCTTATCCTTGTAGAAACAGCAGCGTGCAATAATGGAGGAGTCAGGCTTTGCGTTCAAACGGTGTACACGATCGAATTCAATGTCTTTAGTGATATCTAACTTATCGGTGATCAGATCATGCAAGTTATTTTCATTCTGCTCGTTAGTTTCGTTCGGTCTCCTTGGTATGCCGTAAAAAATCAAACATTCATTCATTCTCCGTGTCATTTTATCCGTGTGCTGTGAATCTGCACTCTCCCGTCCGGCGTTGACGTCAATCACAGAGATCAGCGCCATACCTGTCCAAGATGAAGTCGACATTGTCTTCAGGGTGTGACAGGAAGATTGTCATCTCTCCTTCAACTCTGTTTTCGCTCTGTGTCGGCCAGTTTCTTTCCCTGTCTGTCTGTCTGTCTGTCTGTCTGTCTGCCTGTCCTGTCTGTCTGTCTGTCTGTCTGTCTGTCTGTCTGTCTCGTCTCTCTGTCTCTCTCTCTCTCCTCTCTCTCTCTCTCTCTCTCTCGCTTTTTCTCTGTGTGCTGTCTGCTGTAATCTCTCTCCGCTCTCTCTCTCTCCCTCTCTCTCTCGTCTTCTGTAAGCTCCCCCCTCTCTCTCTCTCTTGTCTGCAGTAATCTCTCTCTCTCTCTCTCTCTCTCTCTCTCTCTCTCTCTCTCTCTCTCTCTCTCTCTCTCTCTCTCTCCTCTGTCTGTCTCTCTATCTCTGGTCTGCTGTAATCTGTCTCTGTCTGTCTGTCTGTCTGTCTGTCTGTCTGTCTGTCTGTCTGTCTCTCTCTCTCTCTCTCTCTCTCCTCCTCTCTCTCTCTCTCTCGTGCAAGGGAGTATTTCAATAGATAATCAAATAAAATCAAGCACCTTCTCACTATATCTTCTCGAAAACACTTTTGTCAAGCGCATATCAAGTCTCTCATAAACTACGTCTCCACAATATGGGATTCGCTCAGAGCGAATGTCTTAAAATCACTGGCCAGGTTTTACCATTGTGCTCTAAAACTAGTGTTTTTAAAAGAGAGAGAAGAGAGAGAGAAGAGAGAGAGAGAGAGAGAGACAGACAGACAGACAGACAGACAGACAGACAGAGAGAGGGGGGGGGAGAAAGAAACAGACAGACAGACTGAGACAGAGAAAGGGTGAGAGCTGTAACATGACCACAATCATAAACAAGAAACAAATACCATGAAAACCCCACACAGACAGAAGCATTAATAGCAAAAGCAAGAGACGTTGAAACACACACACACACACACAACACACACACACACCACCCCACACACACACACACACACACACACAACACACACATACAGAGAGAGAGAGAGAGAGAGAGAGAGAGAGAGAGAGAGAGAGAGAGAGAGAGAGAGAGAGAGCATGATGGAATAAACTCCTGTTTCCTCGTTCGTGAACTGAATGGTGAAAGCCACACAGAAAAGTTCCATGTCCACAAACACCCAAAGGTCAAAAGAGCGCGCAGCCCTCAGTCGGTAAATGGACATGACAATGCCCAGTGGTCAGGCAGCTGGAACCACTTCTGCCTGTTTTCCCAACATGACTTCCATGACCTTTCTGCCTCCTAATTAATTAGCTAATTGGTTTGACAAAACGTCGAGGGCAAGAACGGCAATGTATGTGTGTGTACACACCCCACCTCAATCGCCCACCACGTTCCCTGTTTGTGTTCGTTTATTTTTCTTATGCATCCTCCCCTCTCTCTCTCCTCTCGTCTCCTCTCTCCCCGTCCTCTCTCTTCTCTCTCTCTCTCTCTCTCTTGTTCTTGTTGATGATGCTAATTTTATTTCTGGTGTTGTCTTTGCTGCTATTGATCTATTTCATCATCATTTCACCAAAGAGTACGTGTCTGACAATATGTTTACTTACACCAAAGTAGAATTGCAAGATAAACTGGAAGACTAACATTTGTTTTAATTTGTTTATTGTTGAGTACCAAAGTTTCTCTCTCTCTCCTCTCTCTCTCTCTCTCCTCTCCCTCTCTCTCTCTCTCTCTCTTCTCTCTCTCTCTCTCTCCTCTCATGTGCGCGAGCGCATTTCAGTTTAGTTACCCCGTCCTTACCTTATTGCATTTCCTCTTGAGTCGTCTGTTTCATTCAAGTCTCTGGCTACTGTTTCCGTTCTTCTTTCTTCTTCTTGTGAGTCTATCTCCCTACCATCTTCTCTGCCATATTTTCCTACTCTTTTCCCTTCATACCCACATGGTAAAGCATAGCGTCTACTGCAGTACCGTGAGTCAAAGGAGCGGAAAGCCGTCCCAATCAGTGGATTCTACAGTATCAGGTGTCTGTGAGCCCCCTGGTGAACAGCAGAACCATATTCCTACAGCAAATACAACTTTTGCGTGAATATAAGGCACTTTTATAGATGTGATACAAATAAGTGTATTGTAATTAATGCACTGAGTACGGAATCCACCACAAAGAAGGAATGTTTTGAAACGAAAGTACGAATTACTGTAACGAAACAGAGTAGTACACCCCCCCCCCCCCCCCCCCC
>JAMYXO010004841.1:0-16647 GCA_033310375.1 Conus canariensis | reverse complement strand
AGAGGTATTACAAAAAAAAAAAAGATCACAGTCATACCTCACGGGGAATGAATCGACTGTATCTAAGTTGTTATCAAAGACAAAAGTTAAAAAGTATTCCCATCTTAAAACGAAAAAATAAACTTTTTTCTTTTTTCCAAAACTAAACCCCAAACAACAAAAAAACTCTTCATTTTTAAATTTTTCCAGAAGCTCACAATTTTCTATTCCTATCAGCCTTCACGCAGGCCGAGAAAATTGTCGCAGAGAAAGATTGGATTCTCTTTTAAAAAAATTAGAAATAAAAATACAATTTTTTGACATGAAGCACGACTTGAAAAAATACATCAGTTTACATGTGTTTTCCCTCTCCACTTAAAAAAAAAAACCCGGGTTTCTTTGAGAAACCCCCGATGCTGTAAATCATGTGGCGGCGGATTTTTGGGGACATTTTTAGCCCGTTTGAATGGAAGGGGGTGGGGGGGAGACAATTCATTTAACTCTGTTTTAATTTGTTGGTAAATAAAAGCGGTTTTTGCGCCCTTTTTGTGCGTTTTTTTTTGTTTTTTGGGGTGTTTTTCTTTAGTAACCCAAAGTCTGTTTCAGTCTACAAAAATCTTCGTAGAGAAATTTTCAAAAAGAGGGTATTTAACGACGGGGCTCTTTGCTTCAACATGGCATTTGAGAAATGGAAACTTTCCTGTATTTTACAAAAGTTTTAAATATTTTTTTAGCGTATATATGGACTAGTCGCACGCAGTGACATCTCTTTGATAAAAACTGAAACCCCTCTTTCTCTCACCTGTCCCCCCTCAGTCAGTCTGTCGGTTGTGACATTGATCTTTCGCCCTTTTAATGTTTTGTTACCTTCTGAATGCGTGTTTGTTTTTCAGCGGGACAAGCACGCCCCCCTCCCCCCCCCTCCCCCCCCCTCTTTTCCCCTCTCTCTCTTTTTCCTCTCCATTTCACACACACCCCACACACACACCACACACACCAAAACCCCACCACACACACAAACACACACACACACAAACACACACACCACACAACACACACACAACCTCACACACACAACACCCCCACACAACACTGGCGTGTGGACAGCGAAGTCCAAGACCTATCAAACTAAAAAAAATTTACAGGCAAATTATTCCCGGGCTGTGCACAGCCCTTGGGGGGGCAAAAAAAACCCCCTTTACCCTGTCCTATCGCGCCAACCAGAAGTCTAAATGCACGCACAGCACCTTCGGAAACTCTTAATATCGTCAGGGCAGGTGGACCCCATTTACCTTTTCGGATGGTGGCAGATGTTATGTATTGATCTGTCCGCATTTGAACAAAGGGCACCCAAGTGTTTCCCCCCCTTTCTGAAAAATGATCCGGCGATAAAAAAGCAAAAAACATCGGTGATGTTTTGAAAATTTTTTTTTTTTAAAAATGAACCCGACGCCACTCAACACCTTGAGGGTAAAATTATCTGTCCCACTTTTAAAACTTTTTTTTTCGAAAACTATTTGGCCCCCCGTAAAACTCAATTACAGAAAATTAAAGGGAATAACTGGAAAGGGGTTTACTTCGACGCAACAGAAAAAAAGACAAAAAAAGAAAAAAGGAGGGGGAGGGGGGGGGAAAGGGACAGGGAAAAGGGGGGGGGGGAAAGGGGGGAAAAAAAACCCGGGGACCTTGCGAGGGGGGGCGAAGGAAGGATCTTGTCATTGATGTAATTGTCCGTAATAAACGCGGCTGTACCCTGGACGACCCTGTGAACGAAAATCTTACAGCTCTGTGGTTTGTTTGTCACGTGCAGCTAGGGAAAGCTTTATGACCACCCCAACTTTTTATCATTAAAGAAATAAACAAAACGAACACGAATAAAAGAAAGACAAATTTTTGGGGAATAATCATAAAAAAATTATTTAAAAAATTTTCAAGCGGTTGAAAAATTTTTCCCAAAAAAAATTTTTAAAAAAATTGTTTAATTTTACAAAAAAAAAAAAAGAGCAGGGGGAGGGGGGCCAGGGGTTTTATAAGAGCCAAAATTTTCCCCCCCAGGACCCAAGCATTTTTTGGGGGACCGAGTCATTTCTCTACAAAAAAAAAAAAAAACAAAAAAAAAAAAAACAAAAAAAAACACACAAAAAAAAAAAAAAACAGGGGGACCCCGGGTGGTAAAAAACGATGTGAAAAAAATTTTAGCCCCCCCCCCCCCCCCCCAAAAAAGAAAGAGACAGCCCAAATTTCTTGGAAAAACCACCCCAAAACCCCCAATTTTTTTTACCCCCGGTTTTTCCCTTTTTTTTTCAATTTGATGAAGAACTTCCTTTTTTTTTTCTCCCCAAAGAGCGGGGACCAAACCCCTTTTTTCGATTTTAATGGAAAAGAAAATTTTTAAAAGGAAAAAAAATATGTACCCCCTGAAATTGGGAGTGGGCCCCCTGGATTGTAATTTTTTCAACGTGCTAAAGTAAGGAAAAAGGAAATTTGTTAAGTCCACCCGACGAAAAAGGGGTATATAAAGGTGCCCCGGGTTTTAAGTAGACTACAATTTTATCAAGAAAAAAAAAAAACCCCCTTTTTACACCCCCCTTTTAAAAAAATTTCCCTGCTAAAAAAACATATTTTTTTGTTAAAAATCTGTCTTCTGTAAAATTTAGATCGATAAAAAAATTTTTAAAACTTTTTGAATGATTGGGGAAAAAAGGAAAAAAATTTTTAAACCCCCCCCCCCAAAAAACCCCCCCCCCCCCCCCCCCCCCCCCCCCCCCCCCCCCCCCCCCCCAAAAAAAATTTTTTTCCCCCCCCCAACCACCCCCCCCCCCCCCCCCCCCCCCCCCCCCCCCCCCCCCCCCCCCCCCCCCCCCCCCCCTTTTTCCCCCCTTCCCCCCCCCCTTTTTTTCCCCCCCCCCCAAAAAAAACCCCCCCCCCCCCCCCCCCCCCCCCCCCCCCCCCCCCCCCCCCCCCCCCCCCCCCCCCCCCCCCCCCCCCCCCCCCCCCCCCCCCCCCCCCAAAAAACCCCCCCCCCCCCCCCCCCCCCCCCCCACCCCCCCCCCCCCCCCCCCCCCCCCCCCCCCCCCCCCCCCCCCCCCCCCCCCCCCCCCCCCCCCCTTTCTTTTAAAAATTTTAAGGGGAAATTGGGGGGTTTGGGGTTTAAAAAGGCCCCGTTAGTTTAAAAGGTTTTTTTTTTGGGGCCGTTTTCCGGTCCCTTTAAATTTTTTTTTTTTTGGTTTCCCCACTTCCCCGGGGGAAAAAGATGATTAAACCCTTTCATAAAAACCCCAAAACCCCCCCATCGTTTTTTAATGTAAGTAAGTTTTTGGGTTTAGAATATGTACATGCTTTTTGCAGAAATTTACACAATCCTTTAGAAATTTTAGCATCCCCTTTAAAAAAACCAAACCCCTGGTTTTTGCTTGAGTAAAAATTCTATGGGGCCCACTTGTTCGGGCCGGTTTTTGCTTAGATTGAGCATTCACGAACTTATTTGTGTCATAAATTTTTTTAGTTCGTTTAAAACAGGATTTAAAATTTTGATTTTTTTATGCACTTTTTGGTCTTTTAAAAAGATAAGATAGTTCTTCTTTCAATTCATTTTTTTTTCCCCGGAAACTTGTGTTTGTGGTGCAGTTGTATAAACGAAGAGATTCATCTTCGACCGTCCCATATGCTGAGGTTTTCTTCTTCTCTCTTTGTATTCACACAACGCTCTCTTTCTGTTTGCAGGTCGTTAGCACTGACACACATTCTGCTGAGTTCGCCACTCTGTTCGATGATTTGTACGTAAAGGATAGTTTCAGATATTTTGAGGTAAACATAAGGTTTTGAAGTGAAGCTTCTTTTGTGTGCGTGCGTGCGTGCGTGCGTGCGTGCGTGCGTGTGTGTATGTGTGTGTGTGTGGTGTGTGTGTGTGTTGTGTTGTTGTGGTGTGTGTGGTGTGTGTGGGTGTGTGTTTGGAGGATAAGAAGACAGACAATGAAGAAACACCAAGATGAGAATGATATGCAAGAAGAAAAAAGAAAGACAGACAGAAAGAAAGAAAGACAGAAAGAAAGAAAGAGAAAAAAGAAAGAAAGAAAAGAAAGAAAGAGAAAAAAGAAAGAAAGACAGAAAGAAAGAAAAAAGAAAAAAGAAAAGAAAGAAAGAGAAGAAATACAGAAAGACGGAAACAATGAAAAGAAAGAAAGAATAAAGAAAGAGAGAGAGAGAGAGAGAGAGAGAGAGAGAGAGGGAGGGAGGGAGGGAGGGAGGGAGGGGGATAACAAGAACAAGAAGAACAAGGAGAGGAGGAGGAGGAGGAGGGAAGAGGAGAAGAAGAAGAAGAAGAAGAAGAAGAAGAAGAAGAAGAAAAAGAAGAAGAAGGAGAAGAAGAAGAGAAGAAGAAAAAGAAGAAGAAGAAGAAGAAGAAGAAGAAGAAGAAGAAGAAGAAAGAAAAACAACAACAACAAAAAGGAAAAAGAAGAGCAGAAGAGGAAGATCAAGCTGACGACGACGAAGAAAAAATACAAGATGATGAAGACGGAAAGGAACACCACCACTACCAACAACCAACAGCATGCAACAAATAACAGCAGCAAAAGAAAGCCGTACTTGAAGGGAACACGAGTGTCCGAGTTCTGATATCGGAACTCTGCCTTCTCAGGTAGACGAAACAAATGAAGTGCCGTACGTGAGCACAAACAAATGGCTGATGGCAGGGTACTGATTAGGTTGTGACGTCAGTTCCGCAGACAGCTCATTCACAGGGGTTGATTACATCCCCCCGGAGACCGGAATAGGTCAGTGGTAGACTAGCAGCCGGACTCGTAATCTTGGTGATCCTGGGGTTGCGGGTTCGAATCTCAGCCAGGCCGTTTCGGTACAGGGGGAATTTTTCCCTCGTAGTTAACATTGGTTCTGACTCCATTTTCCGTACAGTCCTTCGAATGAGACTATAAAGCGAGGTTCCGTGTGTGAACGCACACGCATAACATCTTGCACACACGTGAAATTCCATCACCAACTTTCGGAAGAGGAGGCCAGTTTGGCCGTTGGTGTGGATGACACGTTACACATAACATGCACCTTCCACGATGTTGCAGTATAGCTGCCTTAATGGCAGGATTAAAAACGGTCATACACACAACACTCCACTCCCTTTGTTGGGTAGATGGGATTAATGCTTGCCTGTCTATACAGGGAGTGTCCGCAGGAGTATCAGCCTGTGTACGGGGAAAGAAAAAAAAAATTACATACCCCAACCCCAACATCCCTAACTGCCCCCCCCCCCCCCCCCCCCCCCCCCCCACCATCACCTCCACCTCTTCCTTTCCCTCCTCATGCTTCACGTCTTTTCATCTGTCCAATCGGTCCTACAGTGACTTCACGTTAATTCGCTGCTTCTTCACTTCAGTCTTTTTTTTTCCTTTTTTTTTCTTTTAAATCTTCCGCTCGTTTTCTTTCTGTGTCTTTTCTTTCTACATTTCTATTGTTACTTTTTTTGTTTCTTTTCTTGCTTCTTTATTTCCTTTTGTTTAGTTGCATTTCAAGAAAGACAAAAGAAAGACGTAAACAGTGGGTTGGGGGTGTGTGTGTGTGGGAGGGGGGGGGGGGGGTGTCAAGGACGAAGAGCGAAGACAGGAAGATAAAGAAAAAGCAAAGACAAATAAACTCAATAAAATACGTACGTACCACAGTTGTCATCATCACCACTAGGTCATGTTACAGATGACTGATTTGTGAATTTGTATTTGCCACGGCAAGAAATACAATAGACCAATATGGGAGAAAACGCAGGAAGGAAGGAGTGGACAGGTAAAACAAACAAACAAAGAAACAAAGAAAAAGACAGACAGACGGACATACATGAAGAAAAACATAAAGAGAGATCGACGGAGAAAGAGAAAGTAAAGCAACAGAGACATACATACGAAAGAAAGAAAGAAAGAAAGAAATAGAAAGAAAGAAAGATAGAAAGAAATAGAAAGAAAGACAGAGAAAGAGAAAGAGAAACATAAGGAAGAGAAGAAGTAAGACAAAAAAGAAAGACAGGACAGAACAAAAAAACTAGACAGACAAATCACAGAGGGGAGGAAAAATATGATAGAAAGACAAACCGAAAGACAGACAAAAGTGCCAGACAGAAAGACATGACAGACAGAAGCACAAACAGGTAGAAAAACAGAACAAAACAGATAGACGGAGAGAAGGATTTAACACACGAGAGAAAGCAGCTCTTAAACAACTAAAGACAAACAACACCTAGCAGACTGTTTGTTATGATTGCTTCTCCTACTTTCTTCTTTTTCTTCTTCTTCTCTCTCACTGTCTCTGTCTTTGTGTCTGTCTCTATCTCTCTGTCTCTGTCTCTCTCTCTGTTTTATTCAGTAACAAAGGACACGTGCACTTAATAAAGGTATAGCAAACACACAAAAGAAAACAAAACCATGGTCATCTTAAATAACGTCTATTCAGGTCAAGCTACATATAACATCAAACAGAGCTTTTATTATTTTTAAAACTTGATCCTTCTCCCCCAATTCTTGCTGCTTGTTAAGATTGCAGGATTGTTGAATGTGGGGAAATATACAATACGAAAACAGATCGAACTGTTACAAAACTGACTTTGTTTATTTGTTCACACACACACACACACACACACACACATACATATATATATATATATATATATATATATATATATATATAATGCTGAACAATTAAGTAGTGGGGGAAAACAAGTGTAGGTTAATAATTCTTCAGTCATTATAGTAATGACTTGGCAAAGATTTGAACTTAAAAAAAAATGAAGATGAAGAAAATGGGGGGAATATATTATAAATAATGAGAAACCCTTCACTACCTGCATGAGAGAACCATTGTAAACCCTCTCGAAGGCAGATCTATTTGTATCGCCTGCTCCTAGGCCTTTCGTCCGCTGGATCGGACTCATCAGGAGACACGGCTGACTGTGTCTGCGCTCCTGGTGTCAAATAGAGACGCACCACAGTCCATAATTCTGTGGTGTTCTCACCACCAAGGGTTCAAAAAAGAATCCAACAGCACCCCCAAAACAGCCAGCGAAAGATAGTAAATGGAATAAAACGAAAGTGTGGAGAGGAAAAAAGTTGCTGAAAAACTAAAAGCATTATGCAAATAGTATAAAATGTAGAGGACAATCTTTGAGCCTATGCTTATATATATATATATATATATTATATATATATATATATATATAGATAGATAGATAGATAGAGAGAGAGAGAGAGAGAGAGAAATGTATATACATATATATGCATATATATATATACATACATTTATATCATAAATACAATTACATATTGAAAGCAACAGTTGAATAAGTGAGAACATACGTAAGAAGAAGAAGAAGAAGTGAAAAGGGGGCAAGGACAAGATGGGACAGAGGAATGAACTGTGGATGATGGAAGGTCGAAGAAAGGACAAGATGGGACAGAGGAATAAACTGTGGATGATGGAAGGTCGAAGAAAGGACAAGATGGGACAGAGGAATAAACTGTGGATGATGGAAGGTCGAAGAAAGGACAAGATGGGACAGAGGAATAAACTGTGGATGATGGAAGGTCGAAGAAAGGACAAGATGGGACAGAGGAATAAACTGTGGATGATGGAAGGTCGAAGAAAGGACAAGATGGGACAGAGGAATAAACTGTGGATGATGGAAGGTCGAAGAAAGGACAAGATGGGACAGAGGAATGAACTGTGGATGATGGAAGGTCGAAGAAAGGACAAGATGGGACAGAGGAATGAACTGTGGATGATGGAAGGTCGAAGAAAGGACAAGATGGGACAGAGGAATGAACTGTGGATGATGGAAGGTCGAAGAAAGGACAAGATGGGACAGAGGAATAAACTGTGGATGATGGAAGGTCGAAGAAAGGACAAGATGGGACAGAGGAATAAACTGTGGATGATGGAAGGTCGAAGAAAGGACAAGATGGGACAGAGGAATGAACTGTGGATGATGGAAGGTCGAAGAAAGGACAAGATGGGACAGAGGAATGAACTGTGGATGATGGAAGGTCGAAGAAAGGACAAGATGGGACAGAGGAATGAACTGTGGATGATGGAAGGTCGAAGAAAGGACAAGATGGGACAGAGGAATGAACTGTGGATGATGGAAGGTCGAAGAAAGGACAAGATGGGACAGAGGAATGAACTGTGGATGATGGAAGGTCGAAGAAAGGACAAGATGGGACAGAGGAATGAACTGTGGATGATGGAAGGTCGAAGAAAGGACAAGATGGGACAGAGGAATGAACTGTGGATGATGGAAGGTCGAAGAAAGGACAAGATGGGACAGAGGAATAAACTGTGGATGATGGAAGGTCGAAGAAAGGACAAGATGGGACAGAGGAATGAACTGTGGATGATGGAAGGTCGAAGAAAGGACAAGATGGGACAGAGGAATAAACTGTGGATGATGGAAGGTCGAAGAAAGGACAAGATGGGACAGAGGAATAAACTGTGGATGATGGAAGGTCGAAGAAAGGACAAGATGGGACAGAGGAATAAACTGTGGATGATGGAAGGTCGAAGAAAGGACAAGATGGGACAGAGGAATAAACTGTGGATGATGGAAGGTCGAAGAAAGGACAAGATGGGACAGAGGAATAAACTGTGGATGATGGAAGGTCGAAGAAAGGACAAGATGGGACAGAGGAATAAACTGTGGATGATGGAAGGTCGAAGAAAGGACAAGATGGGACAGAGGAATAAACTGTGGATGATGGAAGGTCGAAGAAAGGACAAGATGGGACAGAGGAATAAACTGTGGATGATGGAAGGTCGAAGAAAGGACAAGATGGGACAGAGATAACTGTGGATGATGGAAGGTCGAAGAAAGGACAAGATAGGGAAGAGGAATAAACTGTGGAGTGATGGAAGGTCGAGAAGACAAGAGATCAGTAGATGGGGCAGAAAGACAGACTGGGAATATGGATAGGTCGAAGAAAGGACAAGATGGACAGAGGAATAACTGTGGATGATGGAAGGTCGAAGAAAGGACAAGAGGACAGAGGAATAACTGTGGATGAGAAGTCGAAGAACAGTGACAAGAGTGGGATCAGGAGGAGATAAACTGTGGATGATGAAAGGTCGAAGAAAGGACAGAGGGACAGAGGAATAACTGTGGATGATGGAAGTCGAAGAAAGGACAAGATGGGACAGAGGAATAACTGTGGATGATGGAAGGTCGAAGAAAGGACAAGATGGGACAGAGAATAAACTGTGGATGATGGAAGGTCGAAGAAAGGACAAGATGGACAGAGAATAACTGTGGATGATGGAAGGTCGAAGAAAGGACAAGATGGGACAGAGGAATAAATGGGATGATGGAAGTCGAAGAAAGATGACAAGATAGGGAAGAGGAAGAAAAAGTGGAGAAAAATGGAAAGGTCGAAGAAAGGACAAGATGGGACAGAGGAATAAACTGTGGATGATGGAAGGTCGAAGAAAGGACAAGATGGACAGAGGAATAAACTGTGGATGATGGAAGGTCGAAGAAAGGACAAGATGGACAGAGGAATAAACTGTGGATGATGGAAGGTCGAAGAAAGGACAAGAGGACAGAGGAATAAACTGTGGATGATGGAAGGTCGAAGAAAGGACAAGATGGGACAGAGGAATAAACTGTGGATGATGGAAGGTCGAAGAAAGGACAAGATGGGACAGAGGAATAAACTGTGGATGATGGAAGGTCGAAGAAAGGACAAGATGGGACAGAGGAATAAACTGTGGATGATGGAAGGTCGAAGAAAGGACAAGATGGGACAGAGGAATAAACTGTGGATGATGGAAGGTCGAAGAAAGGACAAGATGGGACAGAGGAATAAACTGTGGATGATGGAAGGTCGAAGAAAGGACAAGATGGGACAGAGGAATAAACTGTGGATGAGGAAGGTCGAAGAAAGGACAAGATGGGACAGAGGAATAAACTGTGGATGATGGAAGGTCGAAGAAAGGACAGATGGGACAGAGGAATAAACTGTGGATGATGGAAGGTCGAAGAAGGACAAGATGGGACAGAGGAATAAACTGTGGATGATGGAAGGTCGAAGAAAGGACAAGATGGGACAGAGGAATAAACTGTGGATGATGGAAGGTCGAAGAAAGGACAAGATGGGACAGAGGAATAAACTGTGATGATGGAAGGTCGAAGAAAGGACAAGATGGGACAGAGGAATAAACTGTGATGATGGAAGGTCGAAGAAAGGACAAGATGGGACAGAGGAATAAACTGTGGATGATGGAAGGTCGAAGAAAGGACAAGATGGGACAGAGGAATAAACTGTGATGATGGAAGGTCGAAGAAAGGACAAGATGGGACAGAGGAATAAACTGTGGATGATGGAAGGTCGAAGAAAGGACAAGATGGGACAGAGGAATAAACTGTGGATGATGGAAGGTCGAAGAAAGGACAAGATGGGACAGAGAATAAACTGTGATGATGGAAGGTCGAAGAAAGGACAAGATGGGACAGAGGAATAAACTGTGGATGATGGAAGTCGAAGAAGGACAAGATGGGACAGAGGAATAAACTGTGGATGATGGAAGTCGAAGAAAGACAAGATGGGACAGAGGAATAAACTGTGGATGATGGAAGGTCGAAGAAAGGACAAGATGGGACAGAGGAATAAACTGTGGATGATGGAAGGTCGAAGAAAGGACAAGATGGGACAGAGGAATAAACTGTGGATGATGGAAGGTCGAAGAAAGGACAAGATGGGACAGAGGAATAAACTGTGGATGATGGAAGTCGAAGAAAGGACAAGATGGGACAGAGGAATAAACTGTGGATGATGGAAGGTCGAAGAAAGGACAAGATGGGACAGAGGAATAAACTGTGGATGATGGAAGGTCGAAGAAAGGACAAGATGGACAGAGAATAAACTGTGGATGATGGAAGGTCGAAGAAGGACAGTGGACAGAGGAATAAACTGTGGATGATGGAAGGTCGAAGAAAGGACAAGATGGACAGAGGAATAAACTGTGGATGATGGAAGGTCGAAGAAAGAGAATACAAGATGGGACAGAGGAATAAACTGTGGATGATGGAAGGTCGAAGAAAGGACAAGATGGGACAGAGGAATAAACTGTGGATGATGGAAGGTCGAAGAAAGGACAGATGGGACAGAGGAATAAACTGTGGATGATGGAAGGTCGAAGAAAGGACAAGATGGGACAGAGGAATAAACTGTGGATGATGGAAGGTCGAAGAAAGTGACAAGATTGGGACAGAGGAATAAACTGTGGATGATGGAAGGTCGAAGAAAGGACAAGATGGGACAGAGGAATAAACTGTGGATGATGGAAGGTCGAAGAAAGGACAAGATGGGACAGAGGAATAAACTGTGGATGATGGAAGGTCGAAGAAAGGACAAGATGGGACAGAGGAATAAACTGTGGATGATGGAAGGTCGAAGAAAGGACAAGATGGGACAGAGGAATGAACTGTGGATGATGGAAGGTCGAAGAAAGGACAAGATGGGACAGAGGAATGAACTGTGGATGATGGAAGGTCGAAGAAAGGACAAGATGGGACAGAGGAATAAACTGTGGATGATGGAAGGTCGAAGAAAGGACAAGATGGGACAGAGGAATGAACTGTGGATGATGGAAGGTCGAAGAAAGGACAAAACGGTGGACAGAGGGACAGAGAGAACACAACAGGAGGGTGAAGGAAAGGCATGAGGAGGAAGAGGTGGTAGAACAGACGAGATAGTAGCAGTGGCGGCAGAAGCAGCAACAGCACTAGCAGCAGCAGCAGCAGCAACAGCAGTATTCATACACCAAGAACATAAAAAGCAGACATCTGAATATCTCTAAGACTTCAATATCAAATCTTCCTTTCTGGGGTAGATCAGGCACGCTCAGTTTACTCCGTGAAAAAGGAAATGGTTTATGGAGGGTACTGGAAACATGTTTCGCGTTCCCGATCCCTCGTAGACCTCCGTCGGTCGTAGCGGACCATGGATAGATTATATCCGACCTAACATTCACCTATCTGTCTGGGATGTCTGCCCGACTCGAGCAGCGTCGCCTGCGGCTGTAGAGACCGATATGCGAGAGTGGCAGTCTATGTCGCAGCGGTCACATCTGTATGTTGACACTAGTTTGTTGACTGTCATCCCTTTGGTCCGGACATTCCAACATCCCAGTTTTAGCGCTGATTCTTTTCTTGAAGTTTTTTTTCTTGTTGCCTGGTGCGGTAGTTTACGACCTGCTTGTCGGATATTCTCCTAATCGCCATGCACCCAGTGAAGAAGGCAGGTCGTGGTGGGACAGCACCCTGTTGGCTAGGGAGCTGCCCAGCTTAGGTAGGCGGGCGGTGGCTGTCCAGTGAGACGTGAAGATCTCTCCTACCGTTGGAAGCAACTGTAACCCGCCGATTTGTAAGCATTTTGATACTAAACTGGACTTGAAACGAGACACAGAGAGAGAGAGAGAGAGAGAGAGAGAGAGAGAGAGAGAGTGGGGGGGGGGGAGGTAGTAAAATAAGTCAGCAGATTTGTCTTTTTCTTTTCAAAATCGGAAATGAAATGAGATAGGAAAACCTAACACAGAGTAACTTTTATTCAAGACTGGCACAGCCTTTTAAAACCTAACACAGAGTAACTTTTATTCAAGACTGGCACAGCCTTTTAAACTTGAATAAAGTCAGACAAATACATAGACGAACAATCTAATAGTGGGGGAAAAAAACAAGCGCAGGCCAACAACTGAACTATCTTCATAGTAATGACTTGGCAAAGATTTGGACTTCAGGAGGGGGGGAATTTGAAGATGGAGAAACTGGGAACATGAAATTAAGAAAATATGTTACAGATATGAAAACTCTTCACTAGCTGCATAAGGGAACCATCGCAATCCCTTTTGAAGGCAGATATATTTGTATTGCCTGCTCCGAGGCCTTTCGTCCGCTGGGTCGGACTCATCAGGGAGACACGGCTGGTTGTGTCTGCGCTCCTGGCGTCAAATAGAGACACACCACAGTCCATAATACTGTGGTGTTCTCACCACCAAGGGTGCAAAAAAAATCCAATAGCACCCCCAAAGCAGCCAGCGAAGAGTAGTAAATGAAACCAAACGAAAGTGTGGGGAGGAAAAAAATTGCTGAAAAACTAGAGACATTATGCAAATAGTATAAAATGTAGGGGACAATCTTTGAGCCTACGCTTGAAGATCCACCCAAAGATGCAAGGGAGATCAAAAGACAAACACACAGACGGACAGAAACAAATACAAATAACCTCAATGTAATCAAAACAAAATCGGAAATGAAATGAGGCAGGGAACAGTAAACAGTAAACAAGTTGGGTATTTTTTGCTCCCATAAGAAAACCTAACACAGAGTAACTTTTATTCAAGACTGGCACAGCCTTTTAAACTTGAATAAAGTCAGACAAATACATAGACGAACAATCTAATAGTGGGGGAAAAAAACAAGCGCAGGCCAACAACTGAACTATCTTCATAGTAATGACTTGGCAAAGATTTGGACTTCAGGAGGGGGGGAATTTGAAGATGGAGAAACTGGGAACATGAAATTAAGAAAATATGTTACAGATATGAAAACTCTTCACTAGCTGCATAAGGGAACCATCGCAATCCCTTTTGAAGGCAGATATATTTGTATTGCCTGCTCCGAGGCCTTTCGTCCGCTGGGTCGGACTCATCAGGGAGACACGGCTGGTTGTGTCTGCGCTCCTGGCGTCAAATAGAGACACACCACAGTCCATAATACTGTGGTGTTCTCACCACCAAGGGTGCAAAAAAAATCCAATAGCACCCCAAAGCAGCCAGCGAAGAGTAGTAAATGAAACCAAACGAAAGTGTGGGGAGGAAAAAAATTGCTGAAAAACTAGAGACATTATGCAAATAGTATAAAATGTAGGGGACAATCTTTGAGCCTACGCTTGAAGATCCACCCAAAGATGCAAGGGAGATCAAAAGACAAACACACAGACGGACAGAAACAAATACAAATAACCTCAATGTAATCAAAACAAAATCGGAAATGAAATGAGGCAGGGAACAGTAAACAGTAAACAAGTTGGGTATTTTTTGCTCCCATAAGAAAACCTAACACAGAGTAACTTTTATTCAAGACTGGCACAGCCTTTTAAACTTGAATAAAGTCAGACAAATACATAGACGAACAATCTAATAGTGGGGGAAAAAAACAAGCGCAGGCCAACAACTGAACTATCTTCATAGTAATGACTTGGCAAAGATTTGGACTTCAGGAGGGGGGGAATTTGAAGATGGAGAAACTGGGAACATGAAATTAAGAAAATATGTTACAGATATGAAAACTCTTCACTAGCTGCATAAGGGAACCATCGCAATCCCTTTTGAAGGCAGATATATTTGTATTGCCTGCTCCGAGGCCTTTCGTCCGCTGGGTCGGACTCATCAGGGAGACACGGCTGGTTGTGTCTGCGCTCCTGGCGTCAAATAGAGACACACCACAGTCCATAATACTGTGGTGTTCTCACCACCAAGGGTGCAAAAAAAATCCAATAGCACCCCCAAAGCAGCCAGCGAAGAGTAGTAAATGAAACCAAACGAAAGTGTGGGGAGGAAAAAAATTGCTGAAAAAACTAAAGACATTATGCAAATAGTATAAAATGTAGGGGACAATCTTTGAGCCTACGCTTGAAGATCCACCCAAAGATGCAAGGGAGATCAAAAGACAAACACACAGACGGACAGAAACAAATACAAATAACCTCAATGTAATCAAAACAAAATAGGAAATGAAATGAGGCAGGGAACAGTAAACGATAAACAGTAAACAAGTTGGGTATTTTTTGCTCCCATAAGAAAACCTAACACATAGCACTTATAGAAAGGTTGTGCTTCATATGCCAGATGGTGTGGGTGTGGTCTGTTGCGAGTTTGATGACGTTGTTTTAGATTATAATTCCTGCGAGCCGAGTCGGAAGACGACTGTGGGTTCTGGAATATCCAGCGGGAACACAGGAACATGTCATCCGAGGGAACCTGTGTCAAACTTGCCAACCAGTGGAAAAGAAAAACGTGCCAGCTACACGCAACACGCAGGGATTCAAGCACGTGCTGTCCGGCGGCTGCAGCACACTCTCCTTGGCCTGGTCCAGCTCTCCTTGGCCTGGTCCAACTCTCCTTGGCCTGGTCTAGCTCTCCGTGGCCTGGTCCAGTTCTCCTTGGCCTTGTCCAGCTCTCCTTGGCCTGGTCCAGCTCTCCTCGGCCCAGTCCAGTTCTCCTTGGCCTGGTCCAGTTCTCCTTGGCCTGGTCCAGCTCTCCTTGGCCTGGTCCAGTTCTCCTTGGACTGGTCCAGTTCTCCTTGACCTGGTCTAGCTCTCCTTGGCCTGGCCCAGCACTCCTTGGCCTGGTTCAGCTCTCCTTGGCTGGTCCAGCTCTCCGTGGCCTTGTAAAACTCTCCTTGGCCTTGTCCAGCTCTCCTTGGCCCGGTTCAGCTCTCCTTGGCCTGGTCCAGTTCTCCTTGGCCTGGTCCAGTTCTCCTTGGCCTTGCCCAGCTCTCCTTGGCCTGGTCCAGCTCTCCGTGGCCTGGTCCAGCACTCCTTGGCCTGGTCCAGTTCTCCTTGGCCAGGTTCAGCTCTCCTTGGCTGGTCCAGCACTCCTTGGCCTGGTCCAGTTCTCCTTGGCCTGGTCCAGTTCTCCTTGGCCTGGTCCAGTTCTCCTTGGCCTGGTCAAGTTCTCCTTGGCCTGGTCTAGTTCTCTTTGGCCTGGTCGAGCTCTCCTTGGCCTGGTTCAGTTCTCCTTGGCCTGGGCTAGCTCTCCTTAGTCTGGTCTAGCTCTCCTTGGCCTGGTCTAGTTCTCCTTGGCCTGGTCCAGTTCTCGTTGGCCTGGTCCAGCTCTCCTGGCCTGGTCCAGTTCTCCTTGGCCTGGTCTAGCTCTCCCTGGTCTGGTCTAGTTCTCCTTGGCCTGGTCCAGCTCTCCTCGGCCTGGTCCAGTTCTCCTTGACCTGGTCCAGTTCTACCTGGGGTGACTGTCTTTTACTGAACGGATTGTGCACACATAGCAATGAAAATTTGTTGTTCACAACTTTGCTATGTAATGTGAAAAAAAGAAGATTACTTTGGTTTCCGTGACAATGAGTTCGTGTCGCGTTTTGTTAATGTAAATCGAATGTAAATCAATTTGCCACATGGGCTGTGTAGCTTAATAACAATAAATTTTTCTCTCTCTCTCTCTCTCTCTCTCTCTCTCTCTCTCCTCTCTCTCTCTCTCTCTGAGAAAAGAATTCGACCGTACTTAGATAGTAATCAAACAAATTAGCTGACCTTTTTTCACTTTCCGAAGTTCTTAAAATCAAGGTATACCTTTTTCTGCAAAGAAACTAACTAACAGAAAATACTTTACTTTTACTCTGCAGAATGTCACCTACTGATCTACTCTATATTAACCTTTACGAAGGTGAAGAAGGTTCTGCGAAGAAAGCTTGAATTCTTCTTCTTTACGTAGGAAAACGAAAGAGATTCAATGAGGAACACGACATCTAATACATGAATTCAGATGTGATTTTTTTTTTTTTTTGCCTAAAAAAATCCTGGTTTCATTGAATAACACAGTTGCTGTGACTACGACCTGAGGGTATTATTTTCTGCGTTTTTGTGTCTCTCGAATGCAGTCTGAGGATAGACAATG
>JAMYXO010004840.1:0-5000 GCA_033310375.1 Conus canariensis | reverse complement strand
TCTTTTAAGACAGAAATTTCAAATATCATTGTGAACGTGTCTCCTAATAACGTGCGTGGAAAGAACTGTACTTTTGTAGTAGCTTCCTTCAAAACTGATTCTCTTCTGTGGAGGATGTACTGTTTGCTCCCAAACTTCTTTATTTCGATCTCTTTTCGACTGTTGTCCTCTGGCATAAGACTTACATGTAAAGGGCCAGAGTTCAATGCTTTTCTGAAACTTTTTTGACGGTCAAAAAATGTAAATGGGCTTACGAATTCAAATTTTATGTCCCATTCTAAATATGGTTCTAAGTGCCATTTGTTGTCAGTTTTTCGAACTATTTTATATTCATACTGACCTGTATTATTTGCTTCTAGATTGCGTAGTTGTTCTAGTTTAGGAAACCTTTTGTTGTCGTCAACCTCTTTGCGCTTATAATAACCATCTTTAGTGTACTCAAAACCATACAAAGTGCCTATCTCACCGTTCTGTTCAAAGTCCTCAACGTCTGCAAGGTCTTTTAATTCTAAAGTTACACACCTCTCAGGCGCTAATGTGACCCCCGAATCGTCTGGTCCACGTGACATTTTTTAAAACAACGTATTATTTTATTTCCAAAACAATGTGCAGGTTATCACATTTCACGACTTTCCCTGTTTTATCTGTGATCTTTATATTAAATGATCTGACCCTCCCACAAGCTAATCTTTTAAACTGTAAATTAGGGAATTGTATAATTTCATAATCGCAATATGCAGCTTTCCCTGATGGAAGAGCTCTTAAAACAGTTGAGGGCCTTCCATCATATAAGTTTTCATCAATGCTCAGCTCGTCCAAATGAACATAGAGTAATGAATGTAATGCAAGATCGAGCGGATATTCTCCCTCATAAGTAGTTTCGTCTGGTGTAACCACAAATCTATAATTGTCAGTTGCAAAGCCTAACATTTTAGCTAGCTCTACATCAAAAATGTAATGGTCTACTTCTTCTTCTTCAGGTTTGAATGTCAACATTATTTTCAAATTTGCATTGTTAAGTTTGAGAGTAATGTCGAAGTTACTCATTGCTTCTTTTAGCGAGCAAAACCCGTAATAACCATCAGGTATGGTTAACTGGCTAACTAAGTTTCCTCTATTGTCAAATTTTGTAATCTTATTATTTTTCTTGGATTTAGTTATATTAAACCATACGACTTTGTAAAAAATTTCATGGAGTGCGACCCTTTGGGTTCCGCAGTTATTATCAATAGCATATTCTAAAAACGAAGGACTGTCTTGAGTTGTTATTGTTACAAACATTTTTAAAACAAATTTAAAAATGAGTGCATTCAAATATACTAATGCAAAATATTCTGTTGGGCCGCACTACAATCTTAAAAATATAACAACTGACACCCTTGACATTTCTGTGACTCAGACTGACGCCTTTCAAGTAAAGGTTAGTACTCCATTGGACAGATATCTTAACCCTCCTATTAAAAACGACTACATCCCGAAAGTGTGGTTTAGTCATCCGATGCAGTTTTATCAGAACCAGTTAAACTTTGCTGTGTTTTGTGCATCAACTGGGTGTGGAGTGTCGTATGCGGATCATTTAAATCATTTTGATCCTTTGGTGAGGTCAGTGTATAGATTTCATTTTTATTACACCTTCAGACGTATTTTATCTGAACTGCAAGCGCCATTACCAAATGACAAAACGTTTAATCCATTCAGCAACAGAATAGATTACAAGGCTTTTGAAAGGATCTGTAACGAATTTGATATTGACCCAAAGACAGACTTTAGACAAAAGTTGGATCTTAATCATGGTTTAGGCACCCTTTATTTTTGGGGCGTGCACAGAAAGTATAACTATGATTGGAATCCTCCTTACACATCTTTCTCTTCAGGCACAACTGTTCACCTCGGGTCCATAGAGCAAGAGCATAAAACAGCATGGACAACATTTATTTTGGATACTTCTAAGGGCCTAACAAAAGCGGGAATAGAACGAATAAACGACTCTATTCGTACTTATGTTTGGTGTTTGCTAGGTTCGCAAGCACAAACGAGATCAAACATAATTGATCCTTCTACTGGCTTTGACGCCCAAAAACAGTATTTAGCAAATTTAGAGGATTCTATTAATTCTGCAATTGATTTGCCTTCAAGTAAGGCTTTTGAAAGGATCTGTAACGAATTTGATATTGACCCAAAGACAGACTTTAGACAAAAGTTGGATCTTAATCATGGTTTAGGCACCCTTTATTTTTGGGGCGTGCACAGAAAGTATAACTATGATTGGAATCCTCCTTACACATCTTTCTCTTCAGGCACAACTGTTCACCTCGGGTCCATAGAGCAAGAGCATAAAACAGCATGGACAACATTTATTTTGGATACTTCTAAGGGCCTAACAAAAGCGGGAATAGAACGAATAAACGACTCTATTCGTACTTATGTTTGGTGTTTGCTAGGTTCGCAAGCACAAACGAGATCAAACATAATTGATCCTTCTACTGGCTTTGACGCCCAAAAACAGTATTTAGCAAATTTAGAGGATTCTATTAATTCTGCAATTGATTTGCCTTCAAGTATTAAAAGGTACCAAAATGTTTTGCAATACGCAAGATCGAAAGTAGACTTTGCTGTCGGCACTGGTTTATACATGCTGCCTTCTGACCTCAGACTCCAGATAGGAACAATAATAAACTATAATAATGAAATCCTTGTGGCTGGTAAAGAAGAGAAGGTCGGGAAAAACGACATAAATTCTGAGCCAGTACAAACAATAAACAAACAAGCCCCCTCAAAACCCCATCCAATACTCCCCTCAAAACCCCAACCAATCCCCATGGTGAATAAAAGCGACCCCATGAATATGAAAAGACGGCACTTGTTATTGGATTAACTGCCCTAGGATTACTTGGTCTTTATCTTACTATAAAGTAACCCAACTATTAAGACAACTAATGCCCATAAGTGCTCAGCCATAAAGCCAACTACTTTACTTGCGGCAGACAAAAGCCAGCTAACGATCCCTCCTATTATACCAGGCAAAGAGTCTATTGCCTTACTGGCTAATTTTTTTAGTAAGTTTGCAAGATGATCGAGTTGTTTTTTTACCCATGATTTATCTGACGACGGAGTTGGCGGGCCTGGTGGAACTGCTCCCCCACCACCACCACCGCCTGTAATAGCCAACACCAGTGTACTTATTGCAAATCCTAAGGCTGTTATAACACTTGCTAATGTGACGCCTTGCTCTCTAAACAGTGTTCTTATTCGTTCTGCTAGTGTTGTGTCTTCATATAAAATTCTTTGGATAGTTTCTCTTATTCTGCTCACTTGAGTTCGTAATTGTTCTCGGTTATTAGACAACACTTCTAGTCTTGCTGATCTCTCTTGTTCAAGATCTTTTAGTCTTTGTGTTATTCTTTCTTTAACACCAGGTCCTAAGTTGTGGTCATCAGCCTCAACTAGTTTTTCTTTTTCTCTTTTTATATGCTCATCTAGTTCACCCAGTTTTGCTAAATTGTTTGTTAATTCGCCTCTGATGCTTCTCAAAGTATGATCAAGGGCTGTTATTTCTCTCATAGGTAGCGGCGGATCGTGCATAGTTTTTAATACTGTTTCTTCTGAAAAACTGGTTTCTATTATTTCGTCTGCTGTTGGGCTTAAATCTTTAAGGGGTATGTTTTGTATTTGGTTATCTGTTGGGAGTTCTTGTAGTGTGTTTTGAAGTTTAGCAACTGCCTCACTGTCTAATCTTCGCGGTTTAGCAATGCCAAGGCGATTTTGATCGCTCACACTGAGCCTTTGTCTAATTGTAGTCTTTGCTAAAAACTTTGATGGGTCTGGTTTAGTTGTAAGCTGAACAAGTTGTCCTTGCTCGTTTTTCACAAACAAATGGTCATCTTTTGTTTCAAAATCATTAGGGTCTATAAATTCGGGAGGTTCTTGGCCTAAACTTTGATAAAATGATTTGACCTTACTTTCTGTTAATTCACGCCGCAATGATTGTAATGGATGTGTCAAAGGCGTCATTTCACTCATGTCGTCTCCAGGATCAAAAACATCATAATCTTCTTCTGCCATGTTTTTAAATAATTAACTTTTTATTTTGTTTTATAAAAAAAAATGTCACAAGCATATGGTTCGATTCTTGACCCGCATAGAAGACTGAAAGAGCCCTTTGGCGTGAAGGGAAATAAACAGAATATTATTGTTCCAAATAATCCATCTACTATTGATTCAGATCAGATTCTTACTGTCAAATTTCCAGACCTAGGAGCAGATGAAGTGATTGTGCCGGGATCTGCACGGCTTACTTTCAAAATAGAACTCGAATCAGCAACAGACGCAAACAGGACAGTTGTACAGAATCTGGGACGGGCAATCGTTAAGAAAATTTCTATAAAACTTGAGGGGCAAGAAATATTTTCTTTACACAATGCAGACATATTTCTAATCTATTGTGATCTATGGCTAACCGCGAATGAAAGGGCCGATCTTGCGTTTCAAGGAATCGAAAATAACGAAGCACTAAAACACAGAATAGACGCCGAAGATGCTAAAGACGGTAACAAGTATGAAGCTGTAAGTTTTGCTTATGGAAATCGCTTTTCCATACCCTTAGATTTTGAGTTGTTAAAAGCGCATGCGCCATACTTTCAAGGAGCATTAAAAGACAGATTGTCATATGAACTAACTTTTAATGAATACAAACGTGTCATTAGATCGACAGACACTGATTCCAAGTACAGCATTTTCGACATCTCGTTAGAGTTTGACATTGTTAGCAACCCTAACTTAGCAAGGCTGATTGAGCAACAATATCAGTCAAAATTAGCAATATATTACGAAAGAGTGATTCATCATTCAAAATATCCTAAAAGCAGAGCAGACACAATATGGAACTTTAGTTTTAGCGCCGCAGCAAGATCCCTTAAAGGTATTTTATTGCTGTGTGAAGATGAAGAACCATTCAAAAGACAAAGTGAAAAGTTTATCAATCCTAAAATAACTAAAGTACA
>JAMYXO010004839.1:0-16651 GCA_033310375.1 Conus canariensis | reverse complement strand
TCTTTTCCAGGCTTTTCCCATTGTCCATGCTGCCCCTTCCCTGTCCCACGTTGCCCAATCTGTCCTTTTCTGCCCAAACGCGGGCCATTCTGTTCCCACTCTGCCCAAACTCTGTCCTTTCTGTCCCACACGTGTCCATTCTTTCCCATTTTTTCCCTTTGTGTCCTTTTCTGCCCCATTTGCCCCACGCTGCCCCTTCTGTCCATTCTGCCCATTTGGGTCCATTTGTCCATGCTGTCCATTTAGGGCCCCCTTTCTGTCCACGTGTCCTTTTGGGTCCCATTTTTGCCCAACTTGTCCATTCTGCCCATGCTGTCCATGAAGCCCAAATTTGTCCATTCTGTCCCGCGGCCCTTTCTGCATTCTTTTCCATGCTGTGAAATTCTGTCCATGCTGCCCATTCGTCCCGTTTGTCCACTCTGTCCATTCTGTCCGGGCTGTCCTTTCCCTGTCCATGCTTTCCATTCTCCCCCATGCTGCCCAAATTCTGTCCCGCTGCCCATGCTGTCCATTCTTTTCCACGCTTTTCCAAAATTTTTCCTTCGGGCCCAAATTCTGCCCATGCTGTGCATTCTGTCCATGCGGTGCTTTTCTGTCCACTTGTCCATTCTGTCCTTTGCTGTCCTTCTGTCCACGCTGTAAACTCTGCCCAATTCTGTCCAGGCTGTCCTTGCTGTTGCATTTGCCCTTTTTGCTGTGCTTTTGGGTCCCTTGTCCTTTTTCCCTGTCCCTTTTGCTTTTCCATTTCTGTCCTTTCTGTCCTTTGTGTCCTTTGCCCCTGTCCGGGCTGTCCTTTTTCTGTCCACTCCTGTCCACTCTGCCCCCATTCTGCCCCTGTGTCCTTTCTGTCCATGCTGCCCATTTGTCCATTCTGTGTGCTGTCCATTTCTGTCCATCTGTCCACTCTGTCCGTGTGTCCATTTGCCCACTTGTCAATGCTGTCCATTCTGCCCACTCTGCCCATTCTGTCCAGGTTTTTCCATTCGGGTCCACTCGGGAAAATTTCTTTTCCACGCTGTCAATGTGCCATGTGCCATGCTGTCCTTTGTCCACTCTGTCCTTCTGTCCATTCTGTCAATGCTGTCCATGCTGCCATTCTGTCCATGCTGTCCTTGATGCCCATTCTTTTCCACTCTGCCCCCATTTTTTCCGCTGTCCATGTTGCCATGCTGTCCATTCTGTCCATGTGCCCAAAATCTGTCCATTTTCGGGCCCAAATTTGTCCATTCTCCCCCAACCTCGTCCATTTGTTTGCTGTCCAATTCTGCCCATTTGTCCACTCTGTCCTTTCCCTTCCATTCGGTCCATTCTGTCCTTGCTGTCCCTTGTCCATTTTTTCCATTTGCCCCACTCTGCCCTTCGGTCCCTCGGGTCCTTTTCTGTCCTTTCTGCCCATGCTTTTCCCACTCTGCCCCTTTTGCCCCATTCTGTCCATTCGGGCCCAATTCTGTCTTTCTGTCCTCTCGCCCATTTTTGTCATTCTGCCCATGTGCCCAAATTCGCCCAAAACTTGTCCTTTGCTGTCCATGCTGCCCATTTGCCCAATTTTGCCCAAAATGCTGTCCCTTTGCCCAAACCCCGGTCCTTGCTGTCCATTCTGTCCATTTTGTCCATTCTGTCCTTGGGGTCCATGCTGTCCATGTTTGCCCCAATTTATTTTCCTTTTTGTCCCATGCTGCCCTCATCTGTTTTTTCTGTCACTTTTGTCCTTTTCCCTGTCCCCATGCTTTTCCACGTTTGTCCTTGCTTTTCCATTCTTTTCCACTCTGCCCAAATTCTTCCTTGGGCCCATTTGTCCATTCGGGCCCCTTTGTGCCCTTTTTCCCTTGTCCACTCTGTAAAATTTCTTTTAAATGCTGTCCTTTTCCCTGTCCCTCCTGTCCTTTTCTGCCCAATTGGGGCCCAACTTGCCCATTCTGTCCACTCTGCCCAATTTTGTCCATGCTGCCTTTGTGCCCATTCTGCCACTCTGCCATTTGTCCATGTGTCCATTTGTCCCATGCTGTCCACATGGCCTTTGCTTTTCATTTCTGTCCTTTCTGTAAATCTCTGCCCAAATTTGTCCTTTGCTGCCCACTCGGGTCCATGCTGGCCCATGCTGTCCATTCTGCCCCACTCTGTCCATGCTGTCCTTCGCCCAACTCTGTCCTTTTCTGCCATGTGTCCCTTTCGGGCCATGCTTTCCCACCCCTGTCCATTCTGTCCATTGCTGTCCAAATTTCTGTCCACTCTGTCCTTCTTGTCCAGGGCGTCCACTCTGCCCTTGTGTCCTTGTGTCCTTGCTGTTCTTCCCGCCCACTCTGTCCATTCTGTCCATTTGTCCATGGGTCCACTTGTCCTTTTTTGTCCATGCTGCCCCCATTTTTTGCAGTTTTGTATTTGCCCATGTAGATTTGGTTTTTTTTGTGACTTTAAATGCATTTCTTTTTTATTTTTTTCACATTAAAAAAAAAATGGGAAACCAGGAAAATTTTAAAAGGAGAATCCCTTTGGCGTCCCCACCCACGGGTGTTTTGTGTTGTGTGTGTGTGTTTTTGGGGTGTGGGGTGTGGGGTGTGGGGTGTGTGTGTTTTTGTGTGTGTTTGTGTCCCATCTTCTGTGCCCCTTCTTGGCAGTGTACCCCCCGCCGATCATTCCGACCCCTGTTACACCCAAAAGGAAAACCCCCAACACCCCCGGTTAGTCCCCCCGCGGGCCACCGGCCCCGGCCCAAAAATAAGGGGACCCAGTCAATGTAAAGTCGTCCGAGTGCGCTGCACTGCAGAGTGGTGTTGTTTTTTCAGTGGCGCCGTTTGATCCAAAATGGCTAAAATACTACAAGCCCCCTACTGTTGGCAATTGAATTCCCAATTAGTGGGGTTTTTTCCCGGGAGGGCCCCAACCACGCCCTTTCCCAACGACAGCCCCAGTGGCCCCCATGAACTCGACGTTCCGGTAAACCCGCCGGAATAAAACCCAAACGCACAGTTTTGGGAGAGGACAACAAAAAGGGAGGTCACCATGAGAGAGGCATGGGGGGCCACAGAATTTGGGAGATTTTTTTAAATTTGAATTCTTTTGGGTTTGAGCAGATTGACAGCCCCAGTAAATCTTTTCCCTTTAAAAATGTTTTTTCGGTTTTTAACCCGGGGCCCGAAAGTTAATCACCCCTGCAGAAATTAGGAAATTTGGGAAACAGAGCCCTTTGGGGGGGTTTAAAACCGAAGACTGTGTGGTCCCAGTTTCCCAACTGGCCCGTCCAAGCTTAATTTTGAGCCCATAGCAAACTCATACTCAGTTTCGGGGGGTAGCTTGTCGGGGAAATTTAAAAAACCCCCCGTAACTCTGATGGGAAATTCAAACCCTAGGCCCTCCCACCCGGGGAGGCCCGCGACGCAAAACCACTTCGCCCACGGCGGCTGGGGATCACCGCCCAATTTTAAATGCATTAAGAGGGGGTTCAGATTTTTGGTCACAACTGCCTCATTGTTGCTTCTTTTTATTTATTTATTTTTTTTTAATCGTTTGGGCCACCCACTCCCCCGAGACCCTTTGAGGGCTGGGAAAAGAAAACAGGGGTTTACCTGCGTCAATTTCTGGGATTTCAACGGGATGGGTTTTTTCCGGCCAAGGGCTTTTCTTTGGTGTACAAAAATGCCCCCCCAAGAACCCTTTATTTCAAAAGTAAGAATTTTTTTGGGGCGATACACCCGATTTACCCCTCCAAAAGGGGAACTGAGGGTTTTTAACCCCAAGCTTCGGAAGCCCCTCCCAAAAACTGGAAGTTGGGAGAAAAAGGAAAGGGGAAGGGGTTTTTTTTAAACCCTGAAAAAATTGAAAACCACTCCCCCAGTCAACAAAAAACAAAAAACCCCTATTAGAAAGGGGACAGGGTTTTTTCCCCCTAAACAAATGCACCACTCCCCCGGGTACCAAAAAATTAAAAAACCCCCTATTCAAAGCAAATTATAAACTCCATGGTTTCACCCCCTTAGGGGAAATGATCCCAGTCAGAAAAATACCTAGGAGTTACCTTCCAAGAAAAACTTGGAAGGGGACAAAAAAGTGGACAAAATAGTGGCAAAGGCGGGAAAAACCCCTAGGATTTTCTCCGTAAAAACCCTTTAAAGAGGGCCTAAATTAGGTAATGGGGGAAAGCGTATTTTTTTTTTTGTGGACCCCCTCCGGGAAAATATGTTGCTCGTTGGGCCCGTTCCCTTAAAGGGTGACATAAAAAAGATAGAAGCCTTTAAAGGGGGCCCCCCAACCCCCCCCTAAGTTTTGTAACCCCCCGCTATCAAAACAAAAAAAGGTGTGCCCAAAAATTTTTGGGAACGACTGGGAATGGCCATCTCCCACAGCGTCAAAGAAAGGCGCACGATTTCGCCATGCTTTTTAAAAATACATCATGACTGGCTCGAGCCCGAAAAACCCAAAGGGCTGAAACCCCTCTTCCAGAGGGGAAAAACCCGCAGAGGACAAAAACCCAGCGTTCCAACGTATCTCGCCCCGGGTTGCCAACAGATACAGGCTTTTTCTCTTTTCTCCCAAAGCACCTTTCGGGAAATGGGCCAAGCTGCCACATTTGCATTGAAAAACGCCGAGTCCCGTGGAAACATTCAGGTTTAAAAATTAAAATTAACCCCCATTGAAAAGGACGATTGTCCTGGGGAATGGGTATCGCTAGGGGGCCCCCCACCCAAAAAAATGTTTTGTTTCCCTATGTAGAAAAGGGGAGGGGGAAGAGGGGAGGGAGAGGGTTTGGGGGAGGTAAATAATAAATTTTGTCCTAAATCCTCACCTGGCTCACCTGGGTCATTCTGGGGATTTTTTTTTTGGGGGCCCCAGGGGAGATGAAAGGGGACCCAAATCTTAGCAAAAAAAAAAGGGGGGAAAAGGGGGGAAAAAGGGGAAAGGGGGAAAAAAAAAAGGGAAAGGGAAAAAAAAAAAAAAGTTTAAACAAGTCAAAAATCTGGAGTGGACCCTGTGAGGGGGGATTCCCCAAAAAAAAAAGGGACTGGTGGGTGTCTTGGTGACCCCAAAAATTTGGTTATGGTGTGGGGGGATTTGTAAAGGGGAGCCCCATTGGGGACTGGTTGATGGGTCTTGGTAGCAGTAATGGCTTTGTGTGTGGGGGGAATCTTGTGGAGGTGACTAAAATTGGGGGAACTGGATGATGGTTTGGGTGTAAGACTGGCTAGGGTGTGGGGAAAGGGAAGCTTGTGAGGGGGGAAAACCCCAATTGAGGAATGGATGATTCTTGGTGGAAGAAAGTTGGAAAAATGCTAATGGGGAATTTAAAAAAAAAAAATTATTTAAAACATGAACGTGACTGGGGGCCCCCCTTTCCAAATTTTTGGACATAAATTTTTTAAAATGTTGATTTTTGGGTGCTCTTGAAGAAGAAAAAGAAAAAGGGGAAAAAAGGGAAAAAAAAAAGTAGAAAAGGGAAGAAAAAGAAAAAGAAAAGTCGAAGAAAAAGAAAAAGTTTAGAAAGAAAAAGAAACTAAATACAGGGAGAAAGGAAAGAAGAGAAAAAAAAAATTTGGAAAAGAAGCTAAGTTAGAATTTTTTCCCCACTCGAAACCTTCGGGTTGAAATTTTTTTTAAATTTAGGTTTTTTTTTCATTTCTTCTTCTTCCTTTTCTCTTTTTTTTCCCCCAATATTTGTGTTTTCCCCCCAAAAAAAAGGGCCCTTGGAGAGGTAGGCTGGGGGCTTTATTGTTCTAAAACTTGAAACGGGGACCTTTAAAAAAGGGCCTGATAATCCCCAACTTTCCACAGGGGCCCTTACGTTCCCTCACGAATGCCGGGGAATTGAAAAAAACCCCGGGATTCTTATTTATATGAAATTATTTCCCTTAAAGGGTTGGGGTTAGGTTTTAAACATTTGGGTTCTTAGGTCAGTTTTGAAAAATTCTTTGACCCCTTTTCGGGAAATTTCCCCCGGGGGGCAAAAGTTTTGTGCTGGCCAAAATTTTTGGCCACCAAACCCCCCCAAATTGAAAAAAATCTCGGGTCAATTTAACATAAATTGTAGTGATTTTTTTTTGTTTCTTTAAACTGAGTCCAAAACGTTTTTCGTAGGCATTTCCTATTTTTATTTAATCATTCGGGGAAAATGGGGTTGGGGCCCGGTTCTTGACAACGAATCGGTTTCGTTCTTAAAAGAATGCCCGAATGCACGCCGAGAAACCCCAAAGCTCCCTTTTTTGGGGTATATGTTTGTGAGGGATGGTAAATTATCCCTTTTTTATGTTTAAAAAAAATTTTTGGAAAATGGGCCCCCAATCATTTTAAACCTTTCAAAAGGGTTTTAAACAGTCATTAATTAGTAAACCCCATTTTACTTTGGGCCAGCCTTTTTTGCCAGGGAAAACTAAACCCTTTGTTTTTCATTTTTAAAAATTTTGGCCTTGGAAAGTCCCTCATCCCCTTTTCCAAACCCCCGTTTTCTCTTTTTGGGGGTTTACCTGGTTTTGGGGGGGAAATCTTCCAACTTTTAATTGCCCCCCAAGGCACCAGGGATGATTTTGGCCCCGGTCCCTCACCCCCTACCCGGCCCACATCGGAAATTTAAAATTTGGCCCCAGGGAACCTGACCCTCGCAAGTTGTGGAGAAAAGGGACCCCCTTGTTTCCCTAGTATCCGCCCCTGTTTAGGTCATTTTTTCCAGGTCCCAGGAAAAATTCTGAATCTGTTGGGGCAAAAAATTTTTCCAAAAGAAATTTTTCCCTTTAACACGTCTGCCCCTGGAAACTTTCTGTAGTTTGGCCACCAAAATCCATTGTCCAAAGGACCCCTTCCCTTTGGGTTTTAATGATAAAAAAGTTCTGAGGGGGAAAGCCCCCCCTTTCCCCCAAAGAATAAAAGGTAGGGTTGCTTATCAGCGTACCGAAAAGGGAATTTAGCACTTTTTAAAGGAAATTTTTTTGGTGTTTCGGTCGTTGCACCCCTTCATTTTCCGGGAACCCAAAAAACCCTGTTGTTCGTGGGAATTTGAGGGACCTTTCCCCCATTTTGTCTATCCAGTTTGAATTTTTTTGTCTGCACCCAAACCTATGGCAAAGAAGGCCCAAACGGGAAAAGAACCCTTTTGTTTTTTGTAAAAGGAAATGACCTGATTTTTATGTGGTTCCTGGAGCAAAATGGTTTCCCCAACCCAAAGGCCCCCCAGGGGATGAGGAACAATTTCCCCCCCGGTTCTTGGAATGCTGGGGCAAGGGGCCCTTCCGGGCCCCCCTGGGTCCGTGGAAGGGTGGAATGACTTCTTTCTTAAAGTTCCCGGCTTTTGCCGGCCCCTGCCGGGGATTTCCCTGCACACTGTTTTACCACAGTGCTGTACCCAAACTTTTCCCTAAATGATACCCTGAAGGGTATAGTCCCCGGTCTCCTTTTTAGCCAGATGCCTAGGGTCAGGGCCCAACCCTTAAACCCGGGGCATCCGGGGCGGGCCCTAAATGTGGGTTTCTTTCCCTGGTTTAAAAAGGGCCCCGATATGTGATTTGTTGTTTTCCGTTTCTAATTCGGGGGCCCAAATGACATTTTTCTTAAACCAAAGACAGGATTTCCCAAAAAAGAGCGAAAAAACCCATTTAAATACCCTTTCAACCTAAAAAAAAACTATTAAGTTGATTTTTTTAAAGATTTTGTGATTTTGATTTTTAAATTAAATTTTTAATTGAGTCCCATTTTAAACCATTTTTTCCTCTTTTGGGAAATTATTTTGCTAGACCCGACCCCGTTTACAACTTAAAAAAGAGGAAAAAACATCAAATTTCATCCCCTTTAAAGACAAAAGTATTTTCTAGAAAAATAAAGGTTAACCCGAAAAATGTAAAGTTTTTTCTACTTGGGGTTTCATTTTTAAAAATTCAATCCCCCAAGGGGCTGGATTTGTAATTCCCTCCCCCTTTAAAAGAAAAGAAAGTCATTTTGTTTAGGAAAAGGGTTTTTCTGAAATTTTTGCAGAAACTATATGAAAATTTTTTGGGGCCCCTTTTAATTGGGCTGATATTGGATACTGAGAATTTATAGCATTTTACTTTGTTTTGACTCAAAATCTTTTTCCCTTTTACCACGGGAATAAATCAAAAAAATGTTTGAAAAAGTTTTGGTTATTTGAAAAAAAATTTAATTTAATCATTCAATTTTTGTTTTGGGGAAAAGGGTGTTTTTTGTTGGTTTCCTTTCCCACTGTGGTATTGGGGGGGTTTTTGAATTGGTGAAAATAACCCCGGAAAGGAAGGGGGCTTTGGGAAAATACCCTGATGGGACCCTAAAATTAAAAAAAACATGAAATAAAATTCATTGTTAGAAAAGTCGTGAAATTGAAAAGAAAAGTTATTCCAAAGTAAAAAAATTTTTCCGTGTTCGGAACCTTGTTTAGCCCTTTTTAACAAATTCGATTAAATTCTTTGGAAAAGAAAATTTTCAGAAAATGTTGAATGGGGTTGTGGTAATCCAATATCCCCTTTTGAAAAATTTTCTTTTGATTCCCCCAATTGCTATCCCCGTTAACAAAAAATCGGGGATAGATGTGCATAAAATGGGATTTTTTTTTGATAAAATTACAGGAAAAAAATTTGATTTCAAATTGCATCAGTTTTTTCCGGGCACTAAAATTTGAAAATTTTATTTTTAAACATGAAAAAATTTTAGTTATTGTTTTAAATGTTTTTATGTACCCTTTTTTCCCCATGAGGCCTTTTCACAACTAACAACCCCCAAACACAAACCACTCTAAAACCACACGAAACAGTAAGCATACGCCCCTGTACAAAAACCCACACAAACAAAAAAGCGCGCAAACCAGGCAAAAAATTTTACCCCAAGGCCCTTTTCTTTTTTTTTTTTTTGGGGTTTTATTTTTTAGTTTAAATATCAACTTTTTTTGGGTTGAAACAGACTTTAAAATTTAAAATAAAAATCTAAATCAAACCCAAATGAAAGGGCCCATCTTGGGGGAAAAAATACTCAAAAAGGTGGGGGTTGGCTTTCTCAAATTGGGGCAAAGGGCTTTCATCTTCCACCCCCAAAAGCCCCCTGCATCGTCTGCAAATTGCCCCCAATACTCTCGTCTTCTACGTGGGGGCAGCCAGGGTCTGACCCACCCCCCTGGGGGCCCCCTTCCCCTTCTTCGAAAAAGTTTTCCCTTCTATTTTAACAGCTGCTTTTCCCCAACCCTAAATTTTCCCCGGGGCCCAAGGCTTAGCTGCTGTACTTTGGGCCCCAATTTTTTTGGGGAAACTGATGCTAAAGCGGGGATGGGGGCCCTTTTTATATTTTAATTTTGGGGGAAAATTTCCACAAATTTTTCAAGAAAAAATTTCCTCGCCAAAATTTAAAAACCCCTTTCCAGGAGGGGGGTTTGCCTCCGGAAAGATTCGTACTTATTCCTTGCCCCCCTGAACCCCTTAACATTTTTAAAGTATTCCAAAAACGTTTCCCTTGCAAATCGAGTTTTTTTTGGGGCAACCCTTATTTTGGTTCACGGGATTTGGTAGAAAACCCAATTTTTCCAAAGTTATTTTTCCAAAATTTCCCGTTTTTCCGTTTCGTTACAGCGTCAAGATTTTAAAACAAAAAATTTTGCAAAAAAACCACAAATTCCTTTACGATTTCTAAAATTGATAAATTTCGGGGGGATTCTTTGGGGAAAATTTTTAGCTTGTGGGGAAATAGGGGTATAAACCAAGGTTTTGCTTCGAATGGCAACCCCCAGTTTGTTCCTCTAACCTCAAATGGTTTAGGGAAAAGTGGCCCAAAAAATTTGTGATTTGGGGGGGCCCAAAAACGAAAAAGGGGTTTTTTTCTTCCGCTTTTCCCGGTTGTTCCAACGGGGGCCAGTCGTTGCTGCAGAAGCTTTGTTATCTTTCAGAAGACTTCTCACTGTGAAAATGGTACTTTTGGAAAAAACTTTCCTCCCCTCCCAACTAAAAGGAGGTCACCCCTTCAGAAGAAAAAAACCCACGGCGTGGCCCTTTCGCCCCCCCCAAAAAATTTTGGGAAATGGAACGCTGTTTTTTCAAAAAAGGGTTTATTTTTAGAAAAAATCTTGCACAACCCGATTTTGAGTGTGAACCCTGGGGAACCTCTTGGGGGCTCCGAATTCCCCACGGGGTTATGTGGGGGCAATCTTTGGTAGGGGAAATTAAAAGGGAGGGTGGGGGGGGGGGGGGTTTTGGACTTTTTTAAAAAGGGTTTTTAAAATCTGTTTGCAGATAAATAGTTTCCCAAAGAAAGCGTCAATTCCCGGGGGTTTGTGGGGGCCATTTCACGGCCATTTTTCCCAACCGTTTTTTTCCCGCCCTGTGTGAAAGAAACGGAAAAGAAATTTTAAAGCACTTTTACCCGGCCCCCAACCAGTAAAAATTTTGAGAAAAAGCATTTCCCGAAACCCCAAGCCGAAAGAGAAACTTTGGGGTAAATGGGGGTTATAAAAAATTCTTGCACCCCATGGACGGGGCTGTATGTGCGGAACAAGGGGATTTGACTTTGTGAGAAAAGACAAAAAAAGGTGGCGTTCCAAAGCTTTAGAACAGAGGGAAAGTCAAACCAATAAAAATCCGGCAGTGTGGAAAAGGGAAAGAGGGGGGAGGGGGAAAGGGGATTTTTTCCCCCTTTATGGAATTGCCCAGGGATCATGTTTAGATGTGGTGGGCCTTTTGGGCTCGTTGGGGGGTGATGGGATGACGATTCTGGGAAACAGAAAGCTCAGTGAGTTTTTAAGAATGATATATTGATGATGATGGGGCCCCGGAAAAAGTTTAAAGAAAGAGGGGGGGAAGTGTGTTTGGGGCAAAAAAATTTTGTTTTGTTTATGATGCTTGGCTGTGGGGTTGGTTTTGGGGGTTGTTGTAGGGAAATTAAATTAAAGGGAAGGGTGGGAGGGGTTTTGGGGGGATCAGCAAAGTTGTTGTACTGAAAATGATGTATAGATGATGTTTTGTAATGATTTTGGGGATGATGCTCCCCGTAGAAATGTCCCGGCCCTTTTTTTGGGAATAAAAAATTTGCAAAATTCAACGTAACAAAATTTAGGGATATAATTCATATTGCTTTTTTTTTTTTTTCATTTTGGGGTGTCAGGGCAGAAGGAGGAAGAGGGGAAAAGGGGTTCCCCCCTGCATACCCCCCCATCTGTTCCATGCTATTTCCCGGTTTGAACCCCCTTTCCCCCAAAGGAAAGGTCTGTATTTTAATGAGGGGTTGGGAAAAAATTTCCATGGTGAGCCCTGGGAGTGATGGGAAATTTCATGGATACTTTGTATTAGTGGTGGGGGGAGGATTTTCAGGGGAATTTTTCCAATAAAGGGGTTCGTGTCTTGTGTGTGTGGTGGGGTTGTGTGTTAAAGGGGAGGGGTATAAACCCTTTTCCCTATATGTGAAGGAGTTTTATTTTGTTCAAAAGTGAAACCTGAAATTTTCTGATTTGGGTTTTGAAGAAACAAAAAAAGGTTTTTGGTCCAAGCCCTCTTTTCCCCTGTTTGTGATTTCCCAAAAGTTTGTGGCTTTTTCCCCTCTCTTCCCCCGGTTTAGGGGAATTTCACAGGAAAAGGTTTTGCAGAGAAAAATTGGAGCCAAACATTTTCTGTGAAGCAAAGGGGTCATTTTTCTTTTTTTTAAACTTTCCCCCCCCCGGGGAACATTTGTAACTAGTTAGTTTGTTTCAAAAATAAAGTGGAAAGCAGTTTTTCCCTGTCTCTGAGTAAAAATTTGGTGGTGTGGAAAGGGGTAAAAACGATTTTTTGAGGGCCCCCAAGGCTCCCCCTTTAACATGATTTAAAATGAAAAGAGGAAGGACCATTGAAAAGACAGCAGGCCCCGCCCGGAAACCTGAAGCCCTGCCCCCAATGTGTGGTGCTGTGTTTTGTTCTGTGTGGGACTGTGTTTATGGCCCTCTTTTTGGGTTTAAAATTTGGGTGAAATGGTTTAAAAAAATTTGGTCCCAAAAAAAATTTAGTAGGGGAAATTTGTATTGAAAGGGGGCCTTAGGGTTTGGCTTTCAAGCCCCTTTTGCATTTTTTTTTTTTTTTCAAAGGGTTTTTTGGTGTTATGAATTTTCTTTCATGGGGGAAGGGAAATGTGGGGAATACCCCCAACCCCTCTTTTTCTTACTTTTTTTCTGTCTCTTCCCTCTCTGCCCTCTCTCTCTCTCTGTCTCACCCCCCCACACATATTTATTAAATGCCCAAAATACAGGGGAACTTTTTGGGATGAACTTTTTCCGTACAAGGCCTCTGCTTTGTCGACCTCCATAAACAACAACAAACACCCTTTACAACCAAAAACCCCACTACACACCACACACACCACAAAAACCCACAAAACCCAAAAAATAACCTCGGGTTGGTCAAACTTTCCAACACTTTGGATCCCTACTTGTTCAAATGTGGAATCCCAAATTTGGTGTGTGTGTTTGTCCTGTGTGTGTTTTGGGTGTGGAGGGGGGTGTTTGTGGGGGTGTGGTGGGGGTTTTAAAGCTTTTTGGCCCTTTTGGGGTTTCGGTATTTTTTCCCTGTCATTTCCCCCCCCCCCGGGTAGAAAAGTATTTCTGTACTAAAGGCCCAATAATTGACCCCAATTTTAAACCGTGTTAGTGGGCGGTTTAACAGAAGAGGACTCAGCCAAATTTTTGGTTTGATGGGGAGGAAGATGATGAGGAGAGCCTGACGGAAAAATAAGGTTTCCCATACCTGCTGAAAGGGAAAAATGTGTGGGGTACCCCTTTCTAATAACTGTTCCCCTTTGTAGGTTTTATGTGTGTGTGTGTTTTGGTGTCACTGGTGTGTGTGTGGGTGGTAAATTGTGGTCACTGTAAAGTGTGTGAGTCACGGTTTGTGGTTTTTAAAAATTTTCTTGTGTTTTAACTTTTTTGTGTTTCGTTTTTTGGCTGAAAAGTTTTTTCGTTAAAAATTTTTGTTTTATATTGGTTTTGCTTGTCGTTTTTTTTTTTCCCCCATGGGTCCCTTTTTGGGAGGGATGGTGGGGGGTGGAGGGGGAGGGGGGGAAATTGTGTGCTGGTAAATGGCTTGAAATGTTTTTTTTTTGGGTTGGTTTTTTTAAGGTTTTTTGCATGTGCTGTGAAGTGTGTCCGTTTTCACATACACCACCCAAACACACACACCACACCACACCCCATCCGCCCCCCCACAAAAAGCCCCCAAAATCCACTCTCCAAATTTTGGCTTTAACTCGTCCCCAACCACAACCCCCCCCCATTTTCTTTTGGGTTTTTTGAAAGTTGTGTGTTTTGGTTTGGGATTGGGTTTGGGTGGGGAGGCTATTGTCAAGTGTGTCCCCCCCCTTTTTCCCCCTATTTTTTTCGTTTTGAAAAAATTTCCCTTTTTTGGGAGATTGGCTTGTTTTTCCCCAATGTGGAGACCCCCCAAAGTTTTCCCAGTTTATTGCTGAATTGCATCTGTGGTTATGTGAGACAGTGGTTGTTTATGTTCAAGGAAAAAGAAAAATTTTTCAAAAGGCAGAATTCAAAGAAATTCCGGGTCGGTTACAAAGTAAAATTGCCCCCTAAGGAATGATAGTGTTAAATCCCCCAATAAAAGTTTGTGGTTGTTTGGGGAGGGGGAAAAGAAGAAAAACCCCTTTAAAAAAGAGATTGTTGTTGGGGGTTTCCCGATTTGTTGTTGGCCGGCGGGTGTGGTAGGGCTGTAATGTATTTTGGGGAAAAATTTGCAATTTTTCCCAGGGGAAACCCATTTTTTCCCCCGGCCTTGGCGATTTCCCGGCCCTTTAAACCCAGCCCTGAGGAAATTTTTTCCCCTGAGCCCGGGGCCCTCACGGCTCCCCTATGACAAAATTTTGGGAAGAAGGGAATTCCCGGGGGAATGGTGGGTGTTCCCATCAGTGCCCATGTTTCAGTTCTCCCCTGAAAAAGAAAGAGGTCATTTTAAATTCAGGCCCTTTGAAAACTTGACTTTTTGGAATTTCCTTTTTTAAAACCCCCTCATCAATTTTTAAAAATTTGTTTCCTCTATAAAAAACACAAAAAAAGGGGAAAAAATTTTATACCCCTTGTGAAGGTTTTGTTACAATCATCTTGCTCGTTGGTTTGGGTTGCCTAAGTTGGCTAAGGATCAAATTAAACCCATTCTTGCTTTCCCTTGTTGTATTTGAAAGCCCCGGTCCGGGCCCTTTGGGTTGTAAGTTTGGGGTTTGTCTGCATCGAACTGAAACAGTGTGGGAAGGGAAAAGCTTTTTGAAAGAAAAAAGTTGAAAAAAGGTGTCCGGGATGAAGATTGGTTTGGTCAGAGAAAAGGGGGGCAGGGAGAGAGGTTTGGAGTTTTGAAATGTTTTAAATTACTTTTTGTGAAGGGACCCAAGCACAAAAAACGAAGGGGTTGTGCCCAATTTTTAAAAGCCCAAAGCATTTAAGGTTTTGTCAGTCTTGTTGATTGTCATTTCTCGGAAGAAAAGCTTTTCCCTTTGGTGGGAGTCCCCCGTAAGGGGACTTTGTCAAATGAAGACCTAATTTCATATTTGAAATTGAAGTTTGGGAAAGTTTTCCACTTGACGGCGCTTTAGAGTTGTGTACCATGTTTGGTTTTGGGAATGCCGATTTTAAAATTTTTTGAAATGCCCAAACCCACCTTCAAGTTAGAAGGGGGCATTGAAACTGCCCCGGGTTGTTTCATTGCCTATTGTGAGGGTTCTAAAATTTGCTTGACCCCCATAAATTTGAAGGGGAGGGTCCCCCCCCGGGCCCCCAGGTGTGTTTCCCCCCCAAAAACCCCCTGTCGGGGAAAAATTCAGAAAGTCCTTTGAACCCCCCTTTCATTGTTTTTTTGTCTGCAGCCCCTTTGTGCCTTTCCCCTTTTCACTTTGTTGTTAACAAGCCCAGAGGGGGGGAAAAACCGTGGTTCAGGGCCCCGGTTGCGCCCTTAGAGTTCTTCCCTATTTTGAGGGCATTTCCCCATTTAAAACTGTAAATTGACTGTCTCTTGTTTTTTTGAGTTTGCTGTCTACCACATTTTCTGAATTGGGGTTTGCCCTTTCTCCCCCTTGCCCCGGTTTCCCCCCCGGTTTGGCCCTTTTTCCCCCCTTTATTTTTGGGTTGTTTTTTGGTTGGGAAAACTTTTACCTTATTTTTTTGTTGTTTTTTTAAACTATTTTGTTGCTGTTTACTTTCCCCTTTTTTTTAAAAAAAAAAAAAAATTGTCCTTTCCTCCTTTAAAAATTTTTTGGAGGTGAAAAGCAAACAACTGTGCTTACGGCATGGTTCTAGTGTTAGTCCCTTAAAAAAAAAAGTCTTTTTTGTTAAACCATGAAATTTTTCTTATGTCCCATGTTGTTTTTTCCCCTTTCCCAACCCTTTTTCAGATTGCCCCCCCCCTCCCCTCCCCTGGGTGTTAAAGCCCCCTAAACAATGGTGACTTACCGGACTGTGAAAATTGAAATTTGGTTTGTCCCCAGGTGTTATGTAAACCCATGATAAAAAAAACCCCCGGTTTATGCCCCAGGTTTTGTCACCAAGATAAAATTAAAACCCCCAGTTTATGCCCCAAAGGTGTTCATGTCCCTTGTAAAAAAATTTGGTTTGGGCCCCAGGTGTTCTTTCCCCCCCTATGAAAAATTTTTTAAAAATGTTTGTCCCAAAGGTGTTTCATTTTTTATGTTTTTTTAAAACCTGTTTGCCCCCAAAGGGGCCCAACAAAAACTTGTTTAAAAAAAAACCTGTTTGTGCCCCAGGTGTCCATGCCACTATGTGGGGAAAAAAACCTTTTTGGGTGTCCAGGTGCCCCCCCCTTTACCAAATGAAAAATTAAAACCCTGTTTGTGCCCCGGGGTTTCATGTCCCATGAAAAATTTAAACCTGTTTGTGCCCAGGTTTTCCCTTGTCGAAAATGATAATTAAAACCTGTTTGTGCCCCAGGTTTCCCATCCCACTTTGATAAAAAAACCTTTTGTTGCCCAGGGTTTGTTCATGCCATAGTGTTTAAAAAAAAACCTTTTTGTGCCCCAAAAGGGGGTTAATGTCATTTGTGATAAAAAAAAACCGGGGTTTGGGGCCCCAAAGCCCCCGTTCATGTCCCCCATGAAAAATTTTAAAAACCTGTTTGTCCCCCAGGGGGGGTTTCTTTTCCACTATAAAAAAATTTTAAACCTGTTTGGTGCCCCTGTTTCAGTCACCATGACAAATAAAAACCTTTTTTGGGGCCCCAAGGGGGTTTTTAAACTTTTGGAAAATTAAAACCCTGTTGGGGTGCCCCAGGGTCCTTCCCCTTTGTTAAAATAAAACCTGTTTGTCCCCCAGGTGTTCTTTTCCCCTTTTGATAAAAAAAACCTTTTTTTGTCCCAAAGGTTTTCATACATTATGATAAAAAAACCAGTTTGTGCCCAGATGTCCTTTGTCCCCTATGATAAATAAAACCTGTTTGTCCCCCAGGTGTTCATAGGGTTTATGATTTTTTAAAACCTGTTTGTTGCCCCCAAGGGGGGTTATCCCCATTATGTTTAAATTAAAAAACCTGTTTGGGCCCCAGGGGGCCCTTCCCAACCCTTATGATAAATTTAAAACCTGTTTGTGCCCCAAGGTGTTCATCCCCAATTTGATAAATAAACCTTTTTTGTCCCAAAGGTTTTCATGAATTTAGGAAAAATAAAACCCTGTTTTTTGCCCCCCGGGTTTGTTCCCAAAACCCTTATGATTAAA
>JAMYXO010004838.1:0-7500 GCA_033310375.1 Conus canariensis | reverse complement strand
AAGTACAATATGACAACAATTATTGTGTAACATGTCGAACATTAGACACACTATCAGAACATGTTCACCAATGGGAAAGCAAAAGTACATGCTGGAATACCAGATGAATTGAAACTGGTTTGCAATTCTTTTAAATCAGGAAAAGCCGTCTCAATTGCAATGATTTGAATATAAATGTTGCTAGATTATTTATTACGATACTATTCTGGTTTGCCAAAAGCATTGATAATCTAAAACATGATGGGTATTTATAGAATTTGGTGGGAATATACTGTTCCCTTAGTTCCTTATATTTCGGACATACTAAAATGAAGTGTATTTCCGTTTCTCTAACAAAACAAAATGGGCAGTTCAAATTTTCTCCTGAAACATTTTGACAATGTCGTAAACGATGAGGTCTCAATGATGAGACACCAAGTCTTAATCTAGTCAAAGCATTTCGCACAGGAACATGTTTTACTGTAGTTAGATGAAAACTAATAGATAACGCCGAATTGAATGAACAATAAAAAGAGAATCTATCTCTTGTTGTTATGTCAAAATGCCATTCCTGCTTATAACACTCTATTAGTCTATTTTTAAAGGTTGATATGAACAAATTGCAGTTTCCGACACCTTGGCTTTCCCAAACGTGTCCAAAACCATAACGATATAAAAGATTCCGCATGGAGGACACCCAAGTTTCTTTATCTTGATTCTGCAGAGTTAGTAACATGTTATATGCTTTAAGTGGTAACCTATTCAGAGGCATTCTCAGAATGCGTAACCAATATTTCAGGCATTTAACATAAACATTTACAAAAAGTGGATATCGTCCAGTCTCACCATAAGCTAGTATATTTGAAGAATGTATTTTTATATTGAGAAACCTTTTTAAAGAAAAAAGATGAACAGATTCAATTGGCTGAAGATTTGTTCTTATACCCCATATCTCAGCCCCATACGTCAGCATGGGCTGTATTTGGCCATCAAACAGTTTGAAAAATACTGCAGGAGACGAATTACCAATTGACCATAAAATACGAAATATTGCAATTACCCCTTTTTTTGCACGACTGGACAAATCCAAAAGAGAATGTGTATATGACAGACGGGTAGAAAGGAATATACCTAAATATTTATACATATTTACTATCGAAAGTGTTTCATTTCCATATTTCCACCTTTCACGAATAGAAACATAACCACCATTTCTAAATATAACGATATTAGATTTCTCAAGGTTCACAATTAGTCCTAATCGCTTGGACACATTCCACAAGATATTTAGTTGAGTTTGTAATCCATTTATAGTATCTGAAACTAGCACAACGTCGTCTGCAAAGAGAAGGATTAAAATTTCTGTGAAATCGGGATTAAGTTGAACACCATGCTTTCCTGTTCGTGTAATTTCTTCAGCTAAATGATTAATAAAAAGAGAAAATAAAACAGGACTACATATTTCTCCTTGTTTAAGGCCAAGAGGGCACATAAATGTTTCTGAAACATCTCCTCCTACTCTAACCCTAGCTTTTACAACATTATACATGCTCTTTATTGCATTGAACATTTTACCCCTTATCTTATTTTTCTTCAAAACAATCCAAAGCCTTTCCCTTATCACCGAATCGAACGCCTTCTTAAAATCTATGAAAGCAACATACAATTTCTTGCGTTTAACTAACTGCTTTTGAACTAACGCTGTTAAAGTAAAGATCTGATCAATAGTACTGTAATGTTTTCGAAAGCCGGCTTGGGTTTCATGAATTAATTCTTTTTGTTCTATCCAATTTGAGAGTCTTTTATTTAAAATAAAACTATAAATTTTACTACTTATATTCAGCAAGGATATACCTCTATAATTATCTGGGACAGCAGTATCACCTTTTTTATGTAATGGTTGGATTAAAGACTCCATCCATACATCAGGGTATGAACCAGACGTGAAAAGAAAATTGAAGTATTTAACAAGAAATTGTATTATTTGTGTTGACGGGTTTTTGAAAAATTCACCAATTATACCATCTGGTCCCGAAGCCTTACCCGTTTTTAGTGCTGTTATAGCTTCCAAAACTTCATCATTATTTATGTCTCGCTCAAGAATATCTATATTATCATCTTCTAAAGCTTCAATAATATCATCATCAACCTGTTCCCCACCATGGAAACCAACATGATCATTACTACCATAGCCATCAATGTCAAAGGAATCAATATCGTTACCATCAACAGGCAGTGAATTGAATACATTGTTGAAATGATTATACCACTCCTCTTTAGTAATTTCATTTGAAGCGGAAGATTTTGAAACATAAGACTTCACAGTAGCCCAGAAAACTTTCGGATCATTCATTTTTTCTTGTAGCGTCAACAGCACCCTCTCCCTGTGTCCAGCTGCTTTATCTCTTAACAAGTATTTTATTGTTTTCTTTTCTCACAATATGCCAGTCTATCCGTGTCATCGTGTGTCCTATTAAAAACTCTCAACTTTCTCCTTAGAAATAATCTACTTTGTCTACATTCCAGATCGTACCAAACCTGCTTTTTGTCCCTACCTGTTGTTACAGTCTTCTTCATACACCGTCCAGCTATATATAAACCCTCATTAAACTTTGTCAAAGCGGCGTTAATATCATAATCAACGAGTTCAATTGCTTCATTGATGTGGTTTTTAACCTCATCAGAATCTAAACACAAATAAAAGTCTTGACTAAAATCTTCATTCCAAACATACTTAGAATAAGATTTACCTTTAGGCTGAACTCTTTCTGGAATCTCAGCAATAGCGGTAGTCAACAACTCCAAAACTACTGGCATATGTTTAGACTCAATTCTGCTCTGAACTTTCAGCGACGAACACAAGGACAAAAGGCTGCTCGACATCAAGAAATAATCAATAACACTACAACCAGATGAAGCCACATATGTAAAATTCCCATGTGCATCACCCACTACAGTTCCATTTAGTATTGAAAAACTAAACTGTTCACAGACATTAATGAGATACCTTCCAAAACTGTTCACGACATGATCCATAGAATGTCGACTAGGATAGCTTGAATTAACATGGGTCACAGAAGAGTTATCAAAAAAGTCATCAGGGATAATGTCATCATGAGGGTATTCGGTACCAGTCCTAGCATTAAAATCACCAAACAAAATAAATTGAACATCGCCAAGCAGTTCAAGAACATCCAAAATACACTGTTCAATTAGTGCAACACCATTAGTTATCTCCGTATCTTTGTAGTATGCCGAGTCAGTCGGAGGGAGATATGCACCCAATAAAACAATGTCAGAGTGTGAATTAAATAAACGTTTAGATAACTTCAAAATAACTACATTATCATATTCCATTTCTATACATTCAATATAAGCAGTTAGTTCCTTTCTGACTAATAGCACAACACCGCCCGAGAGGCGGGCAGTGACAGAGTCAGTCAGTCTGACAGCCGGTGTAACATAGGCTTTATGCTGGGGAAAACACTGTGAAGAAAACGTCTGAGAAAAAGTTTCCACCAGCAAAGCAAAGTCAAAATTTCCAATAAAAGATCGCATATCAGGTTCATAAATACGAGCCAGTCCCTCAATGTTATAAGTCAAAAAAGTTAACCGTTCATTTTGAAAACTTCCTTGCTTGTGGTCGAAAACGTCATCATCTACATCATTTGCATTATCATGGTCATAATCAATAATGTCACTAACATCAGAAGAAAAATCACTATTATGATTCCTATTGCTGTCGTCACCAATAACATGACTGACATGATTGATTACATTGCTTTCAACAATAACATCACCACAATCATGACTAATGACGCTACCACCATCATAACTAACAACATGACTGAAATCACAACTATCATGACTAATTACATCACTGACATCAACACCATCATGACCAACAACATGACTGACATCACACATACCATGACTAACAACAACACTGGCATCCCCCTCATCATGACTAATGACGTCACCAACATCCCCACCCTCATGACCAATGATATCACTGATATCCCAAAAATCATGACCAATAACATCACTGACATCCTCAATATCATCTCGTACTTTATTCGGGGACACATGAGAATCAGAGAAACACACGCTTTGAATTTTGTTGTCAGTGTGTAGCGCGGGCACGGATGTGTCGACCACCTCATCCCGAACTGCACGTGGTATTTCAATCTCGTGTTCAGGAGTAGGCGGTGTCCGACTTTTACTTGTTCCCACTGCGCTATCGTCAGTGTGAAGGATATTTTTATTACTTTCATTTACACCCGTATATCTTACCTTACCAGGCCGGCCATTTTCCTAGGTCATCTTTTTGAGATTACCATCCTGATCGACTGAGAATTTTTGTCCGTCAATGATCAAATGATCGTAGACCATGGACACTCTTTTGTTTTTCTTTTTGGCTTCTTTTAGATGAGGCACCAACTTTTTTCGAATTTCCCTAACCCGCTGAGAAAAGTCCTCGCTTATGAATATTTTGGTTCCTTGTAATTTACTTCTGGCGTTTAACAGTTTTTCTTTATGTTTATAGAAGGTGCAACAACCGATAATCGGAGAGTCTGCCTTTCTGTTCAGTCTGTGTAGTCTGTCAAATGGTATGTCTTCGGTCAGATCCAGTTTGTCTGTCATTAAGTCCTGAATTAAAGCCTCACACTCTTGTCGAGTTTCATTCTCTCTTCGATGAACACCGTGGAAAATGACATTGTTCCTTTTTGAACGACATTCGAGATCATCTGCCTTTTGCTCTAATTTCATCACACTTTCAGTCAGTCTTTCGTTTTGTTCTCTGAGCCTTTCATTATCACACTTGAGATCTGTAATCTCCTGCTTTAACAGAGAAACATCCTCACGTAAATCACTTAGCGTCTCTTTCATCTCTCTCATGTCGGCCTTCATTCCATCAAACTTACAGTTCAACATCTGAAGACTCGACATGACATCTGCGATAGAAGGTTCCACAGGCGGACGGGACGGCGAGGCACTGGCTGCAGGCGAGGATCCTCTGGCACTCTTCAGTCGTGTCTGCTTGAGACTCTCCTCCTTACTGCCTGTTCTGGGTCCTGGGTTAAGTTCAATGTCCCCACAGCGCTGGAGTAAAAGTCCGTGGAACAAAAACGACAGGATCAAACCTACTGCGACACCGTCTTGCCATCTTCGGAGCTTCAATGTCCGACAAAACAAGGAGACTTTCTTTGCCGACCGACGATTCATAAAAGCAACAAAAGTAAACAGAAAAACACCACAAACCGAACGAAAAGATAAAGGTACCGCTGGCATCTCGATGACTGCAATACAGGAAACACCACTACAGGCCTTAATCTTCAGAAACCACGCTTTGATGTCAGAGCGACTGACAGACGCCGTCTTCACTTCGCAAGCGGAAGTCGATCCCCCTGGAGAGAGAGAGAGAGAGAGAGAGAGAGAGAGAGAGAGAGGGTGGAGAGAGAGAGAGGGAAAGATAGAGAGAGATGGGGATAGGGAGAGGGAGGAATAGAGAGAGACACAGAGAGAGACGGAGAGAGAGAGAGAGAGAGAGAGAGAGAGAGAGAGAGAGAGCGGGCGGTGTTGGGTGGGGAGACACAATGCCACACAGAAGAACCACTGTTCTGTTCTTCGATACGTCTCTGAGTTGGGATGCTGAATTCAGTAAACAAGAACTACAATTCTGATATATCTCGAAAAATCGATCCCGACAGACGAAAGGGCGACTCGGGTAACAAATCCAATGTCTTGAGTTACGGTAGAACATTCACAGACCAGAACTCAAGGGACTTCGCAACGGTCCCAAAATAAAAGCGTATCCTTCTCGAACATCTACGTTTCAATTACAGCTCTCTCTCTCTCTCTCTCTCTCTCTCTCTCTCTCTCTCTCTCTCTCCTCTCTCTCTCTCTGTCCCTCCTCCTCCTCCTCCCTCCCTCTCTCTCTCTCTCTCTCTCTCTCTCTCTCTCTCTCTTTTCTCTCTCTCTCTCTCAATTATTCCTAGATCATCCAATCTAAAGTTCAAGAAGCATTGTATGGCTCAATCAATCAATTATTATGACGTATTCTCGGGTATTAAAGAATTATGACGTAACACAGCCTAGCCAAATGCTCGGAACCTTCAAGAAACAATTTCTGGAAGCTTCTGAGTTTCTGGAAGCTGTTCGCACTTTCAGCCTTGTTCTGCTACTATACAGAGAGAGAGAGTTCCAGAATCACTATGGAAATCATGCAGACACATGCGTTATACAAATATCACAATAAACTTCAAACTCACAAAGCAAAGCAAAACTCAGGATATGCAGTTTTCAATTGACGGATGATCGTAATGATAATGCTCGTGAATTCAGTCCAACCATTTGAGAGAGAGAGAGAGAGAGAGAGAGAGAGAGAGAGAGAGAGAGAGAGAGAGAGAGAGAGAGAGAGAGAGCCAGAGACAGACAGACAGATAGACAGGCAGGCAGGCAGGCAGACAGAGAGACAGACAGACAGACGGACAGACAGATGGGAACATACACATATAGACACACAAACAGACAGACAAACGGACACACACACACACACACACACACACACACACACACACACACACACACACACACCGCACACACGAGAGAGAGAGAGAGAGAGAGAGAGAGAGAGAGAGAGAGAGACGCTTGTTCTGACGTGCGCACGTACGCACGCATGCACAAACACACACACACACACACACACACACACACACACACACACACACACACACACACACTCACAGGTCAACGATAGCGAGTTCAATTCACCTTCGTTGTCCTTTTCACGACCTGCAATCATGTTCTCATGTTCCTCTTAGGGATGACAGCAAGACTGCAGCATGGCAACAATGACGAATAAAGAATGCAACATGATGTTAATAACGAGAAAGAGAGAGAGAGAGAGAGAGAGAGAGAGAGAGAGAGAGAGAGACGGGGGGTGGGGAAGAGAGAGAGAGAGAGAGAGAGAGAGAGAATTCCTCTGACCACAGCGCAGCGGAACTAGACATGTCTGTAATATGAAATATTCGGCATCATAGCCTTAGCAAAAAGAAATTTTCATTTTTTTGTAATAAAGGATATTGCTTCTTTGAACAGGGATATAATTATATGCATCATGTAAAATGCATACCTTTACATTTTTTGCATATTGAGAACAGGCATCAAATGGACATTACATCCTCTCCTTGCTGCCGTATCTCCACGTCGTCTGAATATGATTATATTGTATTTTTTTTAATCGTTTAACTTTCCGGCTGTTATGAAGCAGCTAATGTTGGTCAAATGTTTAAAATCCAGTTACTGGTTCTGAGACCAGGACGTCATCACAGAGGTGAAAGAGGAGAGACAATCTCCAAAGATGTCGTTGGTTAAATGAAAACAGTGCATTCCACAACAAGCATTCTGTGTTACACAAAAAAGAAAACCGGGCTATAACCATCACCCTGTTTCACACCAGTTCTGTAATACATGCTTATACGCTTATATAAACCAACACCATATTGCACTCTTGCATTT
>JAMYXO010004837.1:7500-16666 GCA_033310375.1 Conus canariensis | reverse complement strand
TGTTGTTGCTTTCTTTCTTTTCTTTCTTTTCTTCTTTACAACCAGTCTCTTACACACCATGCATAGTCTGTCTGTACGTTCTCTTTACAAATGGACATAATTATTCTTGCTGATTCTTAGTGTTTTGGCGTTTGATACACACTCCAAGGGGGCCGGGCCCACCCAGGCCATCACTCTAGATGCGCGCCCTTCTACTGCCAACGTTTTGCCCACTCTTTTTTCTGGCGTTTTGCTTCGTTCTCAGTGTGCCCTACGTGTTCCAATGTGCGCTCTACGGTATGACTTGCATGTATAGATTATAAAGTAGATAGAGGCAGATATTTGCGACCGCACGGTAACGTGCTGATCTCAAAGAAAGCCATTGAGGTAGGAGGACAAATCTATGTATTTGTCTTGAAACAAACAAATAAACAATTAAATAGAAAAACCTAAAACAGTGAAAGTAGAAGCGCACCCCCAAACACACGAACGCGCGCACTCGCTCGCTCGCGCTCTCTCTCTCTCTCTCTCTCTCTCTCACACACACACACACACACGACGCACAGACAGACAGACAGACAGACAGACACACACACACACATATATATATATTCAATTACAAACAAAGCTTGCTCTTATGTCTCAGATTGAAGAAATAGGGGGAGATAAGCATTCATATCTGCAGTGGTAGATCATTCTGCCTAACTAACAGTATGTGCTTGAGTGGGTGAATGGGGAAAAATAATAAAATAAATGCTTCTCAAAATGAACCTTCAGCAAGCTTATAGTCTCCAAGTGGGAGACGATCTCCAATGGGGAGGAAACCCACTAACATATAACTCCTGGTCAGATACCGATATTTCGAAATCTGATTGTTTTTCCTCAGTGACCGCGGAAAGTGGTAATTTGACTCCTCTGCTTTTTCGGTTTTAAGAAGAATGTTATCCCAGAAAAAGGCTGGTGTGCAATACCGTAGTATGTTTGTTGAGTTTTCAAAAAAACCAACCAAAGGTGCCAGCTAAGAAGCAAAAGAAAATCATGAAAGAGCAAAACAAGCTACATTTTCTTGTGAAAAGTAGAAAATATAAAAAGATAACCTCTTAAGACACAAGTGCTGAGGGCCAGTTCTTGGAATGAATCCACAAGGGACTAAATTACAATAAACTAATAAATTCCAAGGATAAGTACCGAGCACCATTCCAGCAACTTACAGATCAGCTTGGTGTTGCAATGACTGCAAGAAATATTCAATTATAAACAAAGCTTGCTCTTATGTCTCAGATTGAAGAAATAGGGGGAGATAAGCATTCATATCTGCAGTGGTAGATCATTCTGCCTAACTAACAGTATGTGCTTGAGTGGGTGAATGGGGAAAAATAATAAAATAAATGCTTCTCAAAATGAACCTTCAGCAAGCTTATAGTCTCCAAGTGGGAGACGATCTCCAATGGGGAGGAAACCCACTAACATATAAACTCCTGGTCAGATACCGATATTTCGAAACCTGATTGTTTCTCCTCAGTGACCGCGGAAAGTGGTAATTTGACTCCTCTGCTTTTTCGGTTTTAAGAAGAATGTTATCCCAGAAAAGGCTGGTGTGCAATACCGTAGTATGTTTGTTGAGTTTTCAAAAAACCAACCAAAGGTGCCAGGCAGAATGATCTACCACTGCAGATATGAATGCTTATCTCCCCCTATTTCTTCAATCTAAGACATAAGAGCAAGCTTTGTTTATAATTGAATATTTCTTGCAGTCATTGCAACACAAAGCTGCTCTGTAAGTTGCTGGAATGGTGCTCGGTACTTATCCTTAGAATTTATTAGTTTATTGTAATTTAGTCCCTTGCGGATTCATTCCAAGAACTGGCCCTCAGCACTTGTGTCTTAAGAGGTTATCTTTTTATATTTTCTACTTTTCACAAGAAAATGTAGCTTGTTTTGCTCTTTCATGATTTTCTTTTGCTTCTTAGCTGGCACCTTTGGTTGGTTTTTTGAAAACTCAACAAACATACTACGGTATTGCACACCAGCCTTTTCTGGGATAACATTCTTCTTAAAACCGAAAAAGCAGAGGAGTCAAATTACCACTTTCCGCGGTCACTGAGGAAAAACAATCAGATTTCGAAATATCGGTATCTGACCAGGAGTTATATGTTAGTGGATTTCCTCCCCATTGGAGATTATAAGCTTGCTGAAGGTTCATTTTGAGAAGCATTTATTTTATTATTTTTCCCCATTCACCCACTCAAGCACATACTGTTAGTTAGGCAGAATGATCTACCACTGCAGATATGAATGCTTATCTCCCCCTATTTCTTCAATCTAAGACATAAGAGCAAGCTTTGTTTATAATTGAATATTTCTTGCAGTCATTGCAACACCAAGCTGCTCTGTAAGTTGTTGGAATGGTGCTCGGTGCTTATCCTTGGAATTTATTAGTTTATTGTATATATATATATTGCAGGCAGCAACAGAAACAAACTGCAGCGTTACTGGAACACGACAAAAAAGCAGAAGAGCCCACAAAACAAAGTGTGAAGTAACGCAGTTTTAATGCACGACACAAAACAGGACAAGAAATTTTCGGCAATATGCCTTCCTCAGCGACAAAAAAATACAGACATAAACATGCACAATACTCCCCTTGGGAAGCCAAAGTGGTGAATGAAGTAGACAGAGGGACATCGACAGTGGAAGAGAGGGGTGAGTAGAGTTCGAGGAATAGGGCACGAGGAAAGAGGGTAGAGTAAAGTGAGGAGGAGGAGGAAAAGGAGAGAGAGAGAGGGGGGAGGGGAGAGACAGAGAGAGAGAATGGAAGTAGAGGAAGAGTGGAGAATGAGTGAGAGAAAAGGAGAGTGAGTGGAGGGGGAGGGTGTGATGGTATGTAGTGGGTGTGTTGCATATGAATGAAATGAACAAGAGAAAACACAATAAATAAAATACAATATGCTCAAAAAAGCATTTTAAATGACAAGGTGGGGGGGGGGGGGGGGGGGAGAGAGAGAGAGAGAGAGAAGCGGGTCAGCCTCCTAAAGCACCCGACCCAAGTCTGACCCAAGGGTAGGTTGCCCTACCCAAGCACCAAGGGGTGAGAGGGAAAACGGGAGAACCCCGAGAAAAAAACCCACTAGCCAGACGCAGCTAAGAGCTGCAAGGCTCACCCCCCCCCCCCCCAACACACACACAAAAAAGGCACTTGCCCGCGGGCACACACACGCACACACACACACACAACACCACACACACACATACATACAAGTGCGTGCGCGCGCACGAACAACCACGCATGCACACATACACACGCCAATAAGCACACACACAACCACACATATACCTAAAAAAAAAAAAAAAAAAAAAAGGGGGATGGGGCGGTGTGTGTGTGTGTGGTGTGTGTGTGGGGGGGTTACAATGGGAATAAATGGGTAAATGTACAAACAAGGCATACATTAAGACATTTGGGTATAGCATAGGGAGGTAGGTGGTGCTATGGTGGCGCAACAGAAAAAAAGGGCAAAAATAAGAGCATTAAAGCAAAAGATAGATATGAGGTCATGATGAGAGGCGCTAACAACACTCCCAATGACCACAAAAAAAAAAAAAAAAAATCATCTATATATATATATAGAGAGAGAGAGAGAATGGTACTGAGGATCAGCGCAATCTTAAAAACAGTGCTCAACCACAGTGGGAGCGACATTTGTTATATTAAAAGCAAGTTAAAATCAAGCTTCTAAAAACATCTACAAATTTGTTTCACGCTGTGCGGTCGTCAGGATGTGATGAGCTTGTGTTGCCAGTGCCACGTATATATATAGCGCTAGCTGGTTTGCTGTTGTTTTTTTCCCGTGCTACATGTGTTTCTCAGGTGTTGGTTTTTTTCGCTGATAGGAACTTCCATCTGTGTCTGCAATTGTTAACCATTTCTGTTCTAACATTTAGAGTTGCCAACTGTGGTTTACATAGTATAATGTATTTCTCTGTTAGGCATAGATTGCATTTTTTTGAAATGTTGTTGTATGATGCTGCTCTTTTTAAAATTTTCCAAGATATGTTGTAGTCTATGTTTTTTTCTTTAAGTTTCCAAATGTATTTACTCAATTCTGTTTGGTTTTTGTATCTTTCTTTGTTGAATGATTGTTTATGGTTTGCATATCTAGTTTTGAATTGGTTTTCCGTGATACCTACATATGTTTCTTTTGCGTTCTCTGATGTTACAGTGGCTTGGTACACAATGTTGTTATAAAGGCATTTGTTGCTTAGGGGGCACTGTTCTTTTTTGGTACAGTTACAAGATTTCCTTTCGTTACCCTCCTTTTTTTTCTGTGCTGCTTTTCATTTTGTTTGCTGAATCGATGGCATTTTTAAGGTTCGGCATACATGAATATGATAATTTGATGTTGTTTTTGTTGAATATCTTAAATAATTTATGGTCTTTTGGGAAAGATGATGTCAAGATTTTAAAGAATTCTTTCCCTACATTTGTTTTAACTCTTGCATCATATGGGGGATTGTACCATATGATATTCCTTTTCCTGTTCTTTCTGCATCTTTTTGTATCATTGTCTGGATCGTTTGTAATTGTAGCCACTTGTATGTAACGCCTCTTGGTATTCAGCTGTAGCGTTGTTGAATACTGTTTCGTTACATGACAAATTGGATAGTCTTTTATTTATGCTTTTGGGTATTGTTTTCAGTATGGAGGGTGGGTGATTGCTTTTGATGTTTACATAAACAGGCGTGTCATTTGGTTTCTTGTATGGTTTATATGTGTGTTGGTTGAGGTCTAACGTTATGTCTAAATAGTTCACTATCTTTTTGTTTGCTTCTATTGTGATTTTTAAGTTTTGGTTGTGGAAAATGCAGAAAGAACAGGAAAAGGAATATCATATGGTACAATCCCCCATATGATGCAAGAGTTAAAACAATTGTAGGGAAAGAATTCTTTAAAATCTTGACATCATCTTTCCCAAAAGACCATAAATTATTTAAGATATTCAACAAAAACAACATCAAATTATCATATTCATGTATGCCGAACCTTAAAAATGCCATCGATTCAGCAAACAAAATGAAAAGCAGCACAGAAAAAAAGGAGGGTAACGAAAGGAAATCTTGTAACTGTACCAAAAAAGAACAGTGCCCCCTAAGCAACAAATGCCTTTATAACAACATTGTGTACCAAGCCACTGTAACATCAGAGAACGCAAAAGAAACATATGTAGGTATCACGGAAAACCAATTCAAAACTAGATATGCAAACCATAAACAATCATTCAACAAAGAAAGATACAAAAACCAAACAGAATTGAGTAAATACATTTGGAAACTTAAAGAAAAAAACATAGACTACAAACATATCTTGGAAAATTTTAAAAAGAGCAGCATCATACAACAACATTTCAAAAAAATGCAATCTATGCCTAACAGAGAAATACATTATACTATGTAAACCACAGTTGGCAACTCTAAATGTTAGAACAGAAATGGTTAACAATTGCAGACACAGATGGAAGTTCCTATCAGCGAAAAAAAACCAACACCTGAGAAACACATGTAGCACGGGAAAAAAACAACAGCAAACCAGCTAGCGCTATATATATACGTGGCACTGGCAACACAAGCTCATCACATCCTGACGACCGCACAGCGTGAAACAAATTTGTAGATGTTTTTAGAAGCTTGATTTTAACTTGCTTTTAATATAACATATATATATATATATATATACAGATAGATAAATAAAGGGGGAAAAAAGGGGGGGGGAGGGGAAGGGGAGGGGGGGGGGGAAAGGAGAGACATAAAGAGAGGATAAAAAGAAGGACCTAAAGCAAGGGTGGAGGTATGTGGGAGGGCAGGAGGGAGGAGGGTGGGGGTGTGAGAGAGGAGAATAGTTGAGGTCAAAAGTAGAGAGAAAGGAAGTAAGAGGGAAAGTAAAGAGAAGGAACGAACAGGGGGAAGGAGCCCCTCAGAGGAGGACAGAAAAGGAACCAGGACGGAGGAGGAGAGGGAGCAGAAGGGAAAGGGGGAGGAGGGGGTAGGGAGGGGTAGAAGGGGGTGAAAGGGGGGGAGGGAAAAAAAAGAGGAGGGGGGGGGGGGGAGAGAAGGGGGCCAATGAAGGTAGGAAGGAGAGGGATAGATATAAAAGTAAGTGAAAAGAAAAATAAATGAATAAATAAAATAAAAGAAAATAGAAAAAAAAAAAGACAGGAGACTGGGGAGCTAACCCTACTCAGAAACTCCTGGCAAAAGATATAGGCTCTCAAACGATCATTCCAGTAGGCGCTAGGCTCTACGGTCACGAAGAGGCCACTGATGCAGACCAACCATGCACAGGTAAGTACTAAAGGGGAAAGGGAATGATAAGTCAACCAGAGACAGACCTGTTGTCAGCCTGCTCTACCACCCTTCTGTCCACCAGGTGCGCAAAATTCTCCAAACCAACTGGAACATCCTTCAGTCTTGTGCCCACTCAGCTAGAATTTTTCCCCAGCCCCCTCTAGTTGCCTACAAACGGACAAGAATATCCGTGACATGCTTGTGCGTTCCAGTCTCCAGCCTCACAGACGTCAATCTTCTGTAGGCACAAGCCCGTGCAATCTGCCCAACTGCAAGACCTGCCCCTTCATCTGTACTGCCATTGAAGTGAAAGGACCCAGTTCACGCATGACTGTCTCCAAATTCTTCAACTGCCAAACCACTAACCTGATCTACATCATCCACTGCACCGTTTGCTCTAAACTTTACATCGGCGAGACCGGACGCACTTTGACTGTCAGATTCAAGGAACACCTCGCTGACATTAAATACAACAGGGACAAACCAGTAGCCAAGCACTTCAACCTCCCCAGCCATTCCGCACACAATGCAAGAGTGAAAGGCTTGTGGCTCATGAAAACTAGTGACTCTAGAGACAGGAAGGATATGGAGTCTCACCTGATTCAAAAACTGGGCACCAGAAATCCAGCTGGTATCAATGAAAAAGCTTAGCAATTCTGTGTACTTCTTTTCCCCGAGCCAAATCAGGTGGACAATGACTTACATTCCCTTTCCCCTTTAGTACTTACCTGTGCATGGTTGGTCTGCATCAGTGGCCTCTTCGTGACCGTAGAGCCTAGCGCCTACTGGAATGATCGTTTGAGAGCCTATATCTTTTGCCAGGAGTTTCTGAGTAGGGTTAGCTCCCCAGTCTCCTGTCTTTTTGTGTTTTTTTTCTATTTTCTTTTATTTTATTTATTCATTTATTTTTCTTTTCACTTACTTTTGTATCTATCCCTCTCCTTCCTACCTTCCTTGGCCCCCTTCTCTCCCCCGCCTCCCCTCCTCTTTTTTTCTTTCCCCCCTTTCACCCCCCTTCTACCCCTCCCTACCCCCTCCTCCCCCTTTCCCTTCTGCTCCCTCTCCTCCTCCGTCCTTGTTCCTTTTCTGTCGTCCTCTGAGGGGCTCCTTCCCCCTTTCGTTCCTTCTCTTTACTTTCCCTCTTACTTCCTTTCTACTTTTGACCTCCACTATTCTCCTCTCTCACACCCCCACCCTCCTCCCTCCTGCCCTCCCGCATACCTCCACCCTTGCTTTAGGTCCTTCTTTTTGTCCTCTCTTTATGTCTCTCCTACTTTCCCTCCGCCCCCTCCCCTTTCCCCTCCTTCCCCCCCTTTTTTCCCTTTATTTATCTATCTGTATATATATATATATATATACGCCATAAAAGACCGTTGGCGTGCCCCAAAAGACATCCTGAAGATAGCAACGCTAGAAACAAGCTTGTAAATCAAGTCCCGCACGCCATAAAAGACCGCTGGCGTGCCCCAAAAGACATCCTGAAGATAGCAACGCTAGAAACAAGCTTGTAAATCAAGTCCCGCACGCCATAAAAGACCGTTGGCGTGCCCCAAAAGACATCCTGAAGATAGCAACGCTAGAAACAAGCTTGTAGATTTTACCACTTCATTTTAAAAATATTTTTTAACAATATATATATATATATATATATATATATATATATGTGTGTGTGTGTGTGTGTGTGTGTGTGTGTGTGTATATGTATAGATGAATTTTTTTTGTGGTCATTGGGAGTGTTGTTAGCGCCTCTCATCATGACCTCATATCTATCTTTTGCTTTAATGCTCTTATTTTTGCCCTTTTTTTCTGTTGCGCCACCATAGCACCACCTACCTCCCTATGCTATACCCAAATGTCTTAATGTATGCCTTGTTTGTACATTTACCCATTTATTCCCATTGTAACCCCCCCCCCCCCACCACACACACACACACCGCCCCATCCCCCTTTTTTTTTTTTTTTTTTTTTTTTTTTTTAGGTATATGTGTGGTTGTGTGTGTGCTTATTGGCGTGTGTATGTGTGCATGCGTGGTTGTTCGTGCGCGCGCACGCACTTGTATGTATGTGTGTGTGTGTGTGTGTGTGTGTGTGTGTGTGTGTGTGTGTGTGTGTGTGTGTGTGTGTGTGTTTGTGGTGTGCTTGCGGGCAAGTGCCTTTTGTGTGTGTGTGTGTGGGAGGGGGGGGGGGGGGGGGGGGGGGGGTGGTGAGCCTTGCAGCTCTTAGCTGCGTCTGGCTAGTGGGTTTTTTCTCGGGGTTCTCCCGTTTTCCCTCTCACCCCTTGGTGCTTGGGTAGGGCAACCTACCCTTGGGTCAGACTTGGGTCGGGTGCTTTAGGAGGCTGACCCGCTTCTCTCTCTCCCCCTCTCCCCTTGTCATTTAAAATGCTTTTTTGAGCATATTGTATTTTATTTATTGTGTTTTCTCTTGTTCATTTCATTCATATGCAACACACCCACTACATACCATCACACCCTCCCCCTCCACTCACTCTCCTTCCCCTCCTCTTCTCTCTCTCATTCTCCACTCTTCCTCTACTTCCATTCTCTCTCTGTCTCTCCCCTCTCTTTCTCCCCCTCCCCCCCCCCCCCTCTCTCTCTCTCTCTCCTTTTCCTCCTCCTCACTTTACTCTAACCCTCTTTCCTCGTGCCCTATTCCTCGAACTCTACTCACCCTCTCTTCTACTGTCCCTCTGTCTACTTCATTCACCACTTTGGCTTCACAAGGGGAGTATTGTGCATGTTTATCTCTGTATTTTTTTGTCGCTGAGGAAGGCATATTGCCGAAAATTTCTTGTCCTGTTTTGTGTCGTGCATTAAAACTGCGTTACTTCACACTTTGTTTTGTGTGCTCT
>JAMYXO010004837.1:0-2500 GCA_033310375.1 Conus canariensis | reverse complement strand
TGGGGGTGGGGGGGGGGGGGGAGACAACAGTGCAGATTGACATTTCCTCCTTCAGCACAGTAATGACTTGACGAAGATCAAAAATGAACGAAAAAAGACCACACAAAAAGGGGGAGGTGTGTGTGTGTGTGTGTGTGTGTGTGTGTGTGTGTGTGTGTGTGTGTGTGTGTGTGTGTGTGTGTGTGTGTGTGTGTGTGTGTGTGTGTGTGTGGATGCATGTATGTTTTTTTTCCCCTAATTTTTCTTTGCCATCTTTTTTGTTCCACCGTTCCCCCACCCCCACCCCCACCTCCCTTTTTTTTCTTCCCATTTCTTTTTGAATCTTTGGCAGGTCAATAATGTAATGACGGAGGAATTGTTACCCTGCACTTGTTTTTTCCCCACTACTGAATTGTTCAAAACACACACACACACACACACACACACACACACACACACACACACACACACACACACACACACACACACACACACACACACACACACGCACTACCACTCTCTCGATATATATATATATACACACATGCAAGCATACATACATACATATATAAAGAAGATGAATGTACATCCGGACGGTGTCCAAGGGTTTGAACGGCAGGCTGGCTCAGTGGATAGATCACCCAGTTGACAGTCATATGCTGCCTGTTCGAATCGCGTGAGCGCACAAACATAAACATGGCCATTTTCCCCTGCTCATCTTACCGTGTTGTCGTTCTGGTGGTGCAGTGTAGCATAAGATAGGTCCCATTGCCTTACTCTCCTGGGATAGCTATTTCAGTCAATCGTACTACCGTGAGTGAATGTGGTCAGTTGATAACCCCCCCCTCCAGTCAACAACCATCCCCCCCCCCCCCCCCCCCGACCGGCTTTTACCCCGTATTTCCGAATGTAGTCTGGGGTCAGAGAGGAAGGCTGGAACCATACAGTCGGATTTCATCTTTTGAGTGAATGTGTCCTCGACAGTATTATTGAAATTTCTTGATTAACACTGCAGGTGTGTGTATCTCTCGGGCCTGGTTGACGCTCGGGATATAAAGTGAAAGGAAGCGTAGGTCACATCCCTTACATGTAGCGTCAGATTAGGATGGAACTCCATGACCCTAAGTCCATCCTCACTGAACATCGTTGAAAAATGGTCAGATTGTATGCCCCCTTCCTGTACTGCCCTCATGGTGCCCCTGTCCCACCTCTCCCTCTACATCCATGCTGCGGTCAGATGTGTCCTTGACTTCAGAGTCAGCAGATTCCTGGCCACTGTCGCTGGATGGATGAATTAACGGTCTCCCTCTGAACAGGATGCGAACAATATTGTCCTGGGGGGGGGGGGGGAGAGAGAGAGAGAGAGAGAGAGAGAGAAGAGAGAGAGGAGAGAGAGAGAGAGAGAGAGAGAGAGGGAGAGAGAGAGAGGAGAATTGGATGTTTTATTCACATAGGCCTCGGACCCCTTATGAAGGGGTGAGTAAACATAATATATGAACTGAGAAAAAAAAACAAAAACTCATGACTGCAAAGCATACCAAATGCAAACAATTCAGAACACCAAGAGGTAGCTGTTTCTCTAAGTTTAAATGCCTTATACAAAAACAAAGACAAATTTCGAACAACTTCTGCTGAGGTTGACGACATCAGTATAGTCAATTTAGATAGTGAAGGCTGTCTATAAAACGTAGGCTGAATGAATTCAGTTCTAACGTTCCTTAGGGCTGGACAAGCAGAGAACAAAATGGATTTCATTTTCTACAGACTCTTTACAAAGCGGGCCCAACAAGACATTGTCATCAACAATGGTTTTGTATCTAAACTTGTGAACTGCCAATTCTGATATTCCAAACCTAAATTTGGTCATGTTGTACTTCAAGCGTCTGTCCATTTCTAAAGTTAAATCAGGTTTCAAATCATGAGAATAACAAACATTTCTGTAGAAATCAAACCTCTCACTATGTTGCGCACGGTCTGACCATTTTTGCCAAGAGCAATCAACCAGCCGTTGACGAAAACAATGTAAAAAGTGCTTAACATTTCCAACACCTTGATTTGACAATACAAAACCAAAACCATATTCAAAAAGACAAATACGCACTTTACTAACACAGCTGTTTTTTCCTCTAGCATCGAGGCGATATAACATGTTATAAGCTTTGCGTGGTAATCTGTGGTCCTCCATATGTTGTAAATTACTTCAAATGGAGAGAGAGAGAGAGAGAGAGGAGAGAGAGAGAGAGAGAGAGAGAGAGAGAGAGAGAGACAGACAGACAGACAGACAGACAGGCAGGCAGGCAGACAGACAGACAGACAGAGAGATACAGACAGACAGACAGGTAGACAGACAGACCGGGAGAGAGAGAGAGAGAGAGAGAGAGAGAGAGAGAGAGAGAGAGAGAGAGAGAGAGAGAGAATCACAAAATATTTCCTGAGCCAGGCCTTCTGCCCATGTCGAGGTGGAGGTGTATGAGGAATGAGCGGGGGGGGGGGGGGGGGGGGGGGGGGGGGGGGCGTCAAG
>JAMYXO010004836.1:0-16668 GCA_033310375.1 Conus canariensis | reverse complement strand
TAGACATTGAAAGGGGGAAAGTGATAGGCATTGAAAGGGGGAAAGTGATAGACATTGAAAGGGGGAAAGTGATAGGGAATGAAAGGGGGAAAGTGATAGGGATTGAAAGGGGGAAAGTGATAGACATTGAAAGGGGGAAAGTGATAGACATTGAAAGGGGGAAAGTGATAGGGATTGAAAGGGGGAAAGTGATAGGCATTGAAAGGGGGAAAGTGATAGGATTAAAAGGGGGGGGGGGGGGGGGGGGGGGGGGGGGGGGGGGGGGGGGGGGGGGGGGGGGGGGGGGGGGGGGGGGGGGGGGGGGGGGGGGGGGGGGGGGGGGGGGGGGGGGGGGGGGGGGGGGGGGGGGGGGGGGGGGGGGGGGGGGGGGGGGGGGGGGGGGGGGGGGGGGGGGGGGGGGGGGGGGGGGGGGGGGGGGGGGGGGGGGGGGGGGGGGGGGGGGGGGGGGGGGGGGGGGGGGGGGGGGGGGGGGGGGGAAAAAAAAAAAAAAAAAAAAAAAAAAAAAAAAAAAAAAAAAAAAAAAAAAAAAAAAAAAAAAAAAAAAAAAAAAAAAAAAAAAAAAAAAAAAAAAAAAAAAAAAAAAAAAAAAAAAAAAAAAAAAAAAAAAAAAAAAAAAAAAAAAAAAAAAAAAAAAAAAAAAAAAAAAAAAAAAAAAAAAAAAAAAAAAAAAAAAAAAAAAAAAAAAAAAAAAAAAAAAAAAAAAAAAAAAAAAAAAAAAAAAAAGTGATAGACATTGAAAGGGGGAAAGTGATAGGCATTGAAAGGGGGAAAGTGATAGACATTGAAAGGGGGAAAGTGATAGGCATTGAAAGGGGGAAAGTGATAGACATTGAAAGGGGGAAAGTGATAGGGATTGAAAGGGGGAAAGTGATAGGGATTGAAAGGGGGAAAGTGATAGACATTGAAAGGGGGAAAGTGATAGATTGAAAGGGGGAAAGGATAGGGATTGAAAGGGGAAAGCGTATAGACATTGAAAGGGGGGAAAGTGATAGGGATTGATAAGGGGGAAAGTGATAGGCATTGAAAGGGGGAAAGTCGATAGGGATTGAAAGGGGGAAAGTGATAGGCATTGAAAGGGGGAAAGTGATAGGCATTGAAAGGGGGAAAGTGATAACATTGAAAGGGGGAAAGTGATAGACATTGAAAGGGGGAAAGTGATAGGATTGAAAGGGGGAAAGTGATAGACATTGAAAGGGGGAAAGTGATAGACATTGAAAGGGGGAAAGTGATAGGGATTGAAAGGGGGAAAGCGATAGACATTGAAAGGGGGAAAGTGATAGGGATTGAAAGGGGGAAAGTGATAGGCATTGAAAGGGGGAAAGTGATAGGCATTGAAAGGGGGAAAGTGATAGACATTGAAAGGGGGAAAGTGATAGGCATTGAAAGGGGGGAAAGTGATAGGATTGAAAGGGGGAAAGTGATAGGCATTGAAAGGGGGAAAGTGATGGGAAAGTGATAGTGAAAGAAGGGAGGGGAAAGTGATAGATTGAAAGGGAAAGAAAGGGAATGACATGAAGGAGTGAAGAAGTGATAGGTGAAAGGGGAATGTAGCATGAAAGGGAAGGATGGATTGAAGGGAATGTAGGTGAAAGGGAAAGGATAGATGAAAGGGAAAGTGATGATTGAGGGAAGGATGCTGAAGGGGAAGTGAAGATGAAGGGGAAGTTAGCTTGGGGAAGGTGATGAAGGGAGGAAGATGAAAGGGGAAAGTGAAGGATGAGGGGAAGTGATGATGAAGGGGAAGGTGTGAGGGGAAGTGTAGCATGAAAGGGGAAAGGATAGGGATTGAAAGGGAAAGTGATAGACTGAAAGGGGGAAAGTGAAGATTGAAGGGAAAGGTAGATTGAAAGGGAAAGTGATAGATTGAAAGGGGAAGTGTAGATTGAAAGGGGGAAGTGATAGGATGAAAGGGGGAAGTGATAGAATTGAAAGGGGAAAGTGATAGATTGAAGGGAAAGTGATAGATTGAAAGGGGGAAAGTGATAGCATTGAAAGGGGGAAAGTGATAGATTGAAGGGGAAAGGATAGGATTGAAAGGGAAAGATAGCATTGAAAGGGGGAAATGATAGGGATTGAAAGGGAAAGTGATAGAATTGAAAGGGAAAGGATAGGCATTGAAAGGGGAAAGTGATAGATTGAAAGGGGAAGTGATAGATTGAAAGGGGAAAGTGATAGGATTGAAAGGGGAAATGGAAAGGATTGAAAGGGGGAAAGTGATAGGATTGAAAGGGGGAAATGATAGACATTGAAAGGGGAAAGTGATAGACATTGAAAGGGGAAAGTGATAGGGATGAAAGGGGAAAGTGATAGACATTGAAAGGGGGAAAGTGATAGATTGAAAGGGGGAAAGTGATAGCATTGAAAGGGGAAAGGAAGGGCATTGAAAGGGGGAAAGTGATAGGCATTGAAAGGGGAAAGTGATAGATTGAAAGGGGGAAAGTGATAGGCATTGAAAGGGGGAAAGTGATAGGATTGAAAGGGGGAAAGTGATAGAATTGAAAGGGGGAAATGATAGATTGAAAGGGGAAGTGATAGGCATTGAAAGGGAGTGAAGATGAAGGAAAGGATAATTGAAAGGGGGAAAGTGATAGGGATTGAAAGGGGGAAAGATAGGATTGAAAGGGGGAAAGTGATAGGATTGAAAGGGGGAAAGTGATAGCATTGAAAGGGGGAAAGGATAGATTGAAAGGGGGAAAGTGATAGCATGAAAGGGGGAAAGTGATAGGATTGAAAGGGGAAAGTGATAGATATGAAAGGGGGAAAGTGATAGGATTGAAAGGGGGAAAGTGATAGCATTGAAAGGGGGGAAAGTGATAGGATGAAGGGGAAAGTGATAGACATTGAAAGGGGGAAAGTGATAGGATTGAAAGGGGAAAGTGATAGGGATTGAAAGGGGGAAAGTGATAGACATTGAAAGGGGAAAGTGATAGACATTGAAAGGGGGAAAGCGATAGGGATTGAAAGGGGAAAGTGATAGACATTGAAAGGGGGAAAGTGATAGGCATTGAAAGGGGAAAGTGATAGGCATTGAAAGGGGGAAAGTGATAGGGATTGAAAGGGGAAATTGATAGGCATTGAAAGGGGGAAAGTGATAGGCATTGAAAGGGGGAAGTGATAAACATTGAAAGGGGGAAAGTGATAGACATTGAAAGGGGGAAAGTGATAGGGATTGAAAGGGGGAAAGTGATAGACATTGAAAGGGGGAAAGTGATAGATATTGAAAGGGGAAAGTGATAGGGATTGAAAGGGAAAGCGATGGGCATTGAAAGGGGGAAAGTGATAGGGATTGAAAGGGGGAAAGTGATAGACATTGAAAGGGGGAAAGTGATAGGCATTGAAAGGGAAAGTGATAGGAATTGAAAGGGGAAAGTGATAGCATTGAAAGGGGGAAAGTGATAGGGATTGAAAGGGGGAAAGTGATAGACATTGAAAGGGGGAAAGTGATAGGGATTGAAAGGGGGAAAGCGATAGCATTGAAAAGGGAAAAGGGTTGGGGTGTGGGAAAAAGGGATTGAACGTTAGGGGAAAAAGGGATTGGGAGTCTTTCCCCCAAGGGTTTGGCGTAAATTGGAAAAAGGGTTTTGAAAGGATGGGGCCCCCAAAGGGGGGGCCGTTGGGCCCCCGGGGAAACCTTGGGCCCCGGGTAGGGGAAGGGATGGGAAAGTGTCGGGCACCGGGGGGGGGTGCTCGGGCCGGGATTGGGGGGGAAAGGGGCCAAAGGGTTTGGGGGATAGGGAAAGGGCTTGAAATTTGATGGGAAAAAGGGTTTTTAAAGTAAAAGGGGGAAAAAAGGGGGATTGACGTGACGGGCCCCGGGTTTTTGAGTGTTGGGAAAAACCGGGTTGGCCTGCTGGGCCCCGGGTTGGGGTCCTCCCCCCGGGGGGCTTGGAAAAGTGAAGGGACCCCCGGGTTTTTGGGGAGTGATGGGGAAAAAGGGTTGAAAGGGATGGGAAAAAGGGATTGGAAGTGTTGGGGAAAAGGGTTTTGAAAGTGATAGGGAAAAAGGGATTGGGGGGAAAGGGAAAAGGGTTTGGGGAGTGCTAGGGCCCCCAAAAGGGAAATTGGGGGAGTGTAGGGAAAAAGGGGGGGCAAGGGAAAAAGGGATTGGGAAAAAGGGTTTTGGAAAGTGTTGGGAACCCGGGTTGCATGCTGGGCCGGGTTTTGGGGTTTGCAACCCCGGGGTTGGAGGATGGGAAAAGGGGTTTTTGGGGAAAGTGTGGGGAAAAAAGGGGGGAACGTGACGGGAACCGGGCTTGGGCGTGCTAGGGGAAAAAGGGATTGGGGAAAGTGTTGGGAAAAGGGGTTTGGGGAAAGTGTGGGCCCCCGGGGGAATTGGGGCGTGTGGGAAAAAAGGGTTTGGGGAAAGTGACGGGAAAAAGGGTTTTGGGGGAGGTTCGGGAAAAAGGGTTGGGGGAGTGAGGGGGGAAAAGGGATTTACGTGTTTGGGGCCCAGGGTTTTGGCAGTGAGGGGAAAAAACGGGCTTGGGAGTGTTGGGAAACAGGGCTTGACCGTGCTAGGGAAAGGGTTTTAAAGTGATGGGGAAACAAAGGGATTGGGGTAAAAGGGGAAAAAGGGATTGGGAGTGATAGGGAAAAGGGATTGGGAAGTGTAGGGCCCCAGGGTTGGGGGGTGGGGAAAAAAGGGTTTGGGGAAGTGAGAGGGAAAGGGATTGACTTTAAGGGGGAAAAAAGGGGTTTTTAAAAATGTGGGGAAAAAAGGGAAATTGGGGAAGGGGCCCGGGCGGGGGGAAAAGGGTTTGGGGAAGTGATAGGGAAAAATGGTTTGGGGAAGTGCTGGGAAAAAGGTTCCCGTAAAGGGGAAAAAGGGGGGGGGCGGGCTGGGGGCCCGGGTTTGGAAAAGTGAAGGGAAAAGGGTTTTGGGAAAGGGATGGGGAAAAAAGGGATTAAAAGTGTCGGGAACCCGGGTTTGGGGGGGGGTTGAGGGGAAAAAGGGATTGGAAGTGATAGGGCCCCCCGGGTTTAAAAGGTGATAGGGAAAAGGGGTTTTGGGCTTTGATAGGGAAAAAGGGTTTGGGGGGTGATGGGCCCCGGGGGTTTTGGGGGGATGGGAAAAAAGGGATGGGGAGGGGAAAAAGGGTTTGGGAAAGTGTGGGAAAAGGGGGGAATTTGGGGGGTGTTTTAGGGAAAAAGGGGGGTTGGGGGGTGGGGGGATTGGGAGTAAGGGGAAAAGGGTTTGGGGAAGTAAATGGGGAAAAAAGGGATTGAAAGTGAAGGGAAAAAGGGATTGGGGGGGTGATAGGGAAAAAAGGGAAATTGGGAGTGTTTGGGAAAAAACGGGATCCCTTTGGGAACCCCTTTTGGGGCTAGGGAAAAGGGATTGGGAGTGTAGGGAAAAAGGGTTAAAAGGGTGAAAGGGAAAGGGTTTGGGGGAATTTGGGGGGGGAAAAAAGGGATAGGGGAAGGGAAAGGGGTTTGGTCGAAGGGAAAAGGGTTGGGGTTGTAGGGCCCCCGGGTTGGGCGTGTGGAAAAACCTGGGTTTAAGTGAAAGGGAACGGGTTTGGAATTGGAGGGAAAAAAGGGATTGGGGTTTTAAGGGGAAGGGTTGGGAAGGAGCGGGAAAAGGGATTGGGAGGTAGGGAAAACCCGGGTTGGGGAACGTGCACGGGCCCCCGGGGTTTTGGAATTTAGAAGGGAAAAAAGGGGGATTGAAAGGGGCGGGAAAACGGGTTGGAGTGGGGGGGAAAAGGGGGATTGGGCCCGTTGAATAAGGGAAAAGGGGAAATTGGAGCTGATGGGAAAAGGGGTTTGGAAGTGAAGGGCAAACGGGCTTTGGGAGTGATGGGAAAAAAGGGATTGAAAGTGATAGGGAAAAAGGGAGGGGGGCGGGGGTGGAAGGGGGAAACGGGGTTTGAAAGTGTGGGGAAAAAAGGGGTTTGGGGTGATGGGAAAAAGGGGGGTTTTGGGGTGTGGGGAAAAAAAGGGGTTAAAAGGGGAAAAAGGGGGGGACAAAAAAGGGTTGGGGAAGGGGATGGGGGCCCCCCGGGGGGGGTTGGGGTGTGGGGGAAAAAGGAATTTGGAAGTGATGGGGAAAAAAGGGGGTTTGGGGAAGTGTTTGGGAAAAAGGGGGAATTTAAGTAAAGGGAAAAAGGGTTGGGAAGGATAGGAAAAAGGGTTTGGGGAAAGTTTTTGGGAAAAGGGTTTGGGGCCCGTAAAGGGGGGAAAAAGGGTTGAACGTGATGGGCCCCCAGGGCTTGGGGTCCCCGGGGAAAAAAGGGAAATTGAAGTTAGGGCAAAAGGGGCTTTGGGATTTGATGGGGGAAAAGGGGGTTTGGGGCGTTGGGAAAACGGGTTGGGAAGTGTCGGGCCCCCGGGCTTGGGAGGTGGGGCCCCGGGGTTTGGGAAATTTGTTTGGAAAAAAGGGGGATTGGGGAAGTCCCGGGGAAAAAAGGGAATTGGGAGTGATAGGGAAGGGGGACCTTTGCTATGGGCCCCGGGTTGGGTGCGGGGCCAAGGGTTTGGGGAAGGGATGGGGAAAAAGGGGGTTGGGTGGTGTAGGGAAAAAGGGGTTTTGGGAAAGGTAGGGCCCAAGGGTTTTGGGATTTTGATAGGGAAAGGGGGAAGGGAAGGGGAGCGGGAACCCGGGGCTTGGGGTGATGGGAAAAAAGGGATTGAAAGTGATGGGAAAAAGGGCCTTGGGGGGGAAAAGGGGCCCGGGGGGAAAAAGGGTTTAAACCGTGATGGGAAAAAGGGTTTGGGGGATGGGCCCACAGGGATTGGGGTGATGGGAAAAAGGGATTGGAAGTGTTGGGAACAGGGTTTTGGGGTGTTTGGGAAGGGATTGGGTGAAGGGAAAAAAAGGGTTTGGGGAGGTGGGAAAAAGGGATTAAACGGGAAAAGGGGAAAAGGGGATTTGCCGTGAGGGGGGGAAACCGGGTTTAAAAAGTGCTAGGGAAAAATTGGGATGTCCCCCCGGGTTGCATATAAAAAAAAGGGTTTGGGAAGTTATGGGGAAAAAAGGGGGGAATTGGGGTAGGGAAAAGGGATTGGGGAGTAAAATGGGGAAAAACGGGGATTGGGGGTGCTAGGGAAAAGGGATTTAAATTTGATCGGGCCCCCGGGTTGGGCCCGGGGCGGGCCCCGGGGGATTGGGAAAGTGATCGGGAAAAAGGGTTTGGGGAGTAAAAGGGAACCGGGTTTTCCCGGTCGGGCAAAGGGTTTGGGCGTGCAGGGAAAAGGGTTTGGGGAAAGTGAAGGGCCCCCGGGTTGGGGAGTGATAGGGAAAAGGGTTTGGGGGGTGATGGGGAAACCCGGGGAAATTTAGGGGAGTCGGGAAAAAGGGGGTTTGGAAAAGTGATGGGGGAACCAAGGGTTTGGAAAAATTTGATGGGGAAAAAGGGTTGGAAGGGGGGAAGGGAAAAAGGGAGGGGTTGGGGGAGGGGGGGATAAGGGAAAAGGGGTTTTAACGGGGCTCGGGAACCCGGGTTTGGGAAAGTAAAGGGGGCCCAAGGGCTTGGGGAGGATCGGGGCCCCCGGGTTTGGGGAGTGTAGGGAAACCGGGATTCCAGAAAAAGGGAAAAAGGGGAAAGGGGACGTGGGAGGGCCCCAAAAGGGCTTGGCCGTCCCGGGCCCCGGGATTGGGAACGTGCTCGGGGGGGGAAATTGGGATTGTGGGGAAAAAGGGTTTGGGGGAGGGGCCGGGACAAAGGGATTAAAGTGCTGGGCCCGGGATTGGGGGATGGGGAAAAAAGGGGGTTGGGGAGGGTTTAAAAAAATTGAAAGGTTGTGGGAAAAAGGGATTGGGGGCGACCGGGAAAAAGGGTTTGGGCCATTTTGGGGGGAAAAAGGGTTTGGGGAGGGGCCGGGGCCCCAAAAGGGGATTGAAGTGATGGGCCCAAAAGGGTTTGGGGAAGTGCTGGGGGCCCACGGGTTGAAACGTGTTGGGAAACCCGGGGTTGGGGGGGATACGGGCCCGGGTTGGAAGTGTAGGGAAAAGGGGCAAAAAAATTTAATGGGGAAAACACGGGTTTGGCGGTGGGGGGAAAAAAGGGTTTGGGAGTGATAGGGCCCCCGGGGAAATTGAAAGGGGGGAATTTAGGAGAAAAAAGGGACAATTGGGGGGGGGGGAAAAAAGGGGTTGGGAAAGGGGTCGGGAAAAGGGATTGGGAGGGGAAGGGGGCCCGGGGGTTTTGGGGACGGGGCCGGGAAAAAAGGGATTGGGAGTGAAAAGGGGAAAAGGGGTTGCCCCGTGATGGGCCCCCGGGATTTGGGGCGTGTTGGGGGGCCCCGGGGAAAGGGGAAATGTGGGGCCCAAAGGGTTTGGGGTGATGGGAAAAGGGATTGGGGGAAGTGATAGGGGAAAAACCGGGTTTTGGCGTGTGGGCAAAAGGGCTTGGGGTAAAGGGGAAAAGGGGGGGAAAGTGATGGGGAAACCCAGGGTTTGGGAAAGTAAATCGGGGCCCCCCGGGTTGGCGTGGGGCCCCCCGGGGTTGGGTGTAGGGAAAAGGGTTTGGGGAGTGATAGGGAAAAGGGTTTGGGCGTGATAGGGAAAAAGGGTTTTTGGGAGTTATGGGCCCAAAGGGTTTGGGAAAGTGTTTAGGGCCCAAGGGTTTGGGAGAATAGGGAAAAAAGGGTTTTGGAAAGGATGGGAAAAGGGATTGGGGTGATCGGAAAAAGGGGGGTTGGGGCCAGGGGGGAACCGGGGCCCAAAGGGATGGGAAAAAGGGAGGGGGAAACAGGGTTTGGGAAGGGGCCCCCCTTTTAACGGGAAAAGGGTTTGGGAAAGTGATGGGGAAAAAGGGGGCTTGGGGGAGCTAGGGAAAAGGGATTAAAGTGATAGGGAAAAGGGGTTTGGGAAAGTGATGGGGGAACCCGGGGGATTGGGAGGATGGGGAAAACCGGGTTGGAGTGTGGGGAAAAAAGGGATTGGACCCCCAGGGGGGTGTTTGGGCCCCCGGGTTGCAAAAAAAATTAAACGTGTGGCCCCCCGGGATTGGGCCCCCTGCCGGGAACCGGGTTGGGGTAAAGGGGGGAAAAAGGGGGAAGAAATTTCTAGGGAAAACGGGAAGGGGAGGACGGGAAAAAACGGGATTGGGGCGTGTGGGAAAGGGGTTTGGGGAAAGTTAAGGGAACCCGGGCTTGGTCGTGGGGGAAAAAAGGGGTAGAAGGGGATGGGAAAAAAGGGACTTGGGGGGGTCGGGAAAAGGGTTGGGAAATTTCTGGGCCCAACGGGTTTGGGGCGTGCGCAAAAAAAGGGTTTTAAAGGGTGAAGGGACAAAAGGGTTTTTGGGAGTGTGGGAAAAAAGGGTTGGGGGAAAGTCGGGGGAAAAAGGGTTTTGGGCGGGGATAGGGAAAAGGTTGGGGTGTAGGGCAAAAGGGTTTGGGGGGTAAATGGGGGAAAGGGTTGGGGTGTGGAAAAAACGGGGTTTGGGGGCGAGCGGGAAAAAGGGCTTAAAAGTGATAGGGGAAAAAAGGGAGGGGATGGGGGAAAAGGGGAGGGAAAAAGGGGGTTGGGGTGCTGGGGCCCCCGGGGGTTGGGCGTGGGGGGAACCGGGATTGAAAGTGAGAGGGAAAAGGGAGGGGAAGTGATCGGGAAAAGGGGGTTGGGAGGGGGCCCCCGGGTTTGGGGCCTTTGTTCGGGCCCCAAAGGGCTTGAAAGTGTGGGGCAAAAAACAAAAAAAAAGGGGGTTTGGGAAAGTGATAGGGAAAAGGGTTTGGGGAAGTGATGGGGAACCCCGGGTTTTAAAGTAAAGGGGGAAAAACCGGTTTTTGGGGAGGATGGAAAAAAGGGTTGGGGGAGGGGCTAGGGAAACGGGATTGGGAGTAATAGGGAAAAGGGTTTTAATTTGGAAGGGAAAAAGGGTTTGGGAGTGGAATGGGAAAAGGGGGATTGGGATTTAAGGGAAAGGGGAAAAAGGGTTTTGGGCCGTGTTTTGGGGACAAAAGGGTTGGGGAGGGGAAAGGGAAAAAGGGTTTGGGCCGGAAAGGGAAAAGGGGTTTAAAAAAAGTGATAAGGGAAAAGGGATTGGGGGGGGAAAGGGAAAAAGGGCTTGGGGAAATTTGGGGGCCCCCAAAGTATTGGGAGTGTTAGGGAAAGGGTTGAAAGTGGGGGGGGGAAAAAAGGTTAAAAGGGGGATGGGGGAAACCGGGTTTGGGAAGTGTTGGGAAAAAGGGTTTGGGGAGTGAAGGGAAAAGGGGGAATTAAAAGTGTGGGGGAAAAGGGATTGGGGAAAGTGGGGGGAAAAAACGGGGGGCCTCCCGGGAAAATTTGGAACGGGGATGGGGAAAAAGGGATTGGGGTGATGGGGAAAAGGGTTTGGGCGGGGAAAACCAGGGTTGAAATTGATAGGGAAAAAAAAAAAAGGGATTGGGTGATGGGAAAAGGGGGGGGGGGTGCTGGGGAAAAACGGGAGGGGCCGTCCCGGGGGGCCCCGGGGGGGGTCCCTGGGGGAAAAAGGGCTTAAACCTTTGTAAAAAAAAGGGGTTTTGGAAATGATGGGAAACAAGGGACTTTGGGGGGGCTCGGGGGGGATTGAAAGTAAAGGGGGGAAAAGGGATTAAAAGTAAAGGGGCCCCTTTTCAGGCTTGGGCGTGTGGGGGAAACAGGGTTTGGGGAAGTGATGGGCCCCCAAAGGGTTTTTGGGGGGGGAATGGGGGAAGAGGGGAAAATTGGGGAGTGATGGGGGAAAAGGGTTTGGGGAGTGATGGGGGAACGGGTTTGGGGAAGTAAGGGAAAAAAGGGGTTGGGGGGTTTGGGGGAAAAAGGGGATTAAAAGGGTGATGGGGGCAAAAGTGATTGGGGGGGGAAAAATTAAAACCGGGAAAAGGGGGGGATTGGGAAAAGGGTTGGAAGGAAGGGAAAAAAGGGGGAAGGGGAGTGCGGGGAGGGTTGGGAAGTGAAGGGGGGAAAAAAAGGTTTGGGGGAGTGCAAGGGAAAAGGGTTTGGGAAAGTAAAAGGGAAAAAAAGGGTTGGGGAAGTGTGGGGAAAAAAGGGGGATTGAAAGTCCCTGGCCCCCCCGGGAAAATTGGGGGTAGGGAAAAAAGGGTTTGGGGAAGGGGCCGGGCCCAAGGGTTTGAGTGATAGGGAAAAAGGGATTGGGGGGTGATGGGGGCAAACGGGTTTGGGGGATTTATGGGGAAAAAGGGGTTGGAAGGGCAAGGGAAAAACAAGGGCTTGGGGGGAAAGTGGGGGGCCCAAAAAGGGGGTTTGGGGAAGGATGGGGAAAAAGGGAAATTGGAAGTGTAGGGAAAAAGGGGTTTTTGGGGAAGCTGGGGAAAACGGGTTTGGGGAAGTGATAGGGGACAAAGGGATTGGGGAGTGATAGGGGAAACAGTGATTGAAAGTGATACGGGCCAACAGGGATTGGGAGTGATAGGGACAACAGGGATGTGGGGTGATAGGGAAACCGGGCATTGGAAGTGATAAGAGGAAAAAGGGATTGGAAGTGATTGCGGAAAATAGGGATTGGAAAGTGATAGGGACAGGGCTTGGCAGAGCATCGGGCACAAGGGATTGGGAAGTGCATAGGGAAAAAGGGCATTGGGAGTGATAGGGACAAGGGACTTGATAGGGAGAGGGAACCCAGGGATTGGGCGTGCTAGCGGAAAAAGGGAATGGGCGTGAATGGGAAAAAGGGAATGAAAGTGATAGGGAAAACGGGATTGAAAGTGATATGGAAAAGTGCATTGGGATGTGAGAGGGAAAAGGATTGGAAGATGATTATGGAGAAAACAGAAGTGGGGATCTTTTGTCTGCGGTGGCGGGCGCGTGATTAGGGGAAAAAGTGGGGATATTTTGAACCGAATAAGTGATGGGCTTTATTAACGCGGTGCAACTGAAGTAGAGTTTTAACAGAGATTGGAATTTGTACTCGTCGCTAGGGAAAACAGGGATAGGGGAGATTATAGATAGGGCAGTGTGAACAAATTCGTATTGCTTTCACTTGGCGGAGTGTATACAGTGGGACAATTTATAGGGGGAGTTTAGAAAGTGACTTGAGGGAAATTCAGGGGAATAGGAAATTTTGTTTAGAATTGCTTGGAACTTAATAAAGTTCTGATACTTATAGGGCTAACTTGATACGTAGTAAAAATTTACTGATGGGTTATAGTGGTAAGTTGCATCAGGACTCTATCCTTTCCCCTTCAATCCTATCACTTCCCCTTCAATGCCTATCACTTTCCCCTTTCAATGCTTCACTTTCCCCTTTCATGCTATCATTTCCCCCTTTCAATTCTATCCTTTCCCCTTTCAATCCCTATCACTTTCCCCCTTTCAATGCCTATCCTTTCCCCCTTTCATCCTATCATTTCCCCCTTTCAATCCTATCACTTTCCCCCTTTCAATGCCTATCCTTTCCCCTTTCAATGCTATCACTTTCCCCTTTCAATGCTATCACTTTCCCCTTTCAATGCTATCACTTTCCCCCTTTCAATGCTATCACTTTCCCCTTTCAATGCTATCCTTTCCCCCTTTCAATGTCTATCACTTTCCCCCTTTCAATCTATCACTTTCCCCCTTTCAATGCTATCACTTTCCCCTTTCAATTATCCTTTCCCTTATCTATCACTTTCCCCCTTCAATGCTATCACTTTCCCCTTTCAATCCCTATCACTTCCCCCTTTCAATGCTATCACTCCCCTTTCATGCTATCAATTTCCCCCTTTCAATCCTATCACTTTCCCTCCTCTCTTTCCTTTCAATGCCTATCACTTTCCCCCTTTCAATGCCTATCACTTTCCCCCTTTCAATGTCTATCACTTTCCCCTTTCAATCCTATCCTTTCCCCTTTCAATTATCCTTTCCCCTTTCATTCTATCACTTTCCCCTTTCAATCCTATCACTTTCCCCCTTTCAATCCCTATCACTTTCCCCTTTCAATCCTATCACTTTCCCCTTTCAATGTCTATCACTTTCCCCTTTCAATCTATCACTTTCCCCTTTCAATCCCTATCACTTTCCCCCTTTCAATGCCTATCACTTTCCCCTTTCAATCTATCACTTTCCCCTTTCAATGCCTATCACTTTCCCCCTTTCAATGCCTATCACTTTCCCCCTTTCAATGCCTATCACTTTCCCCTTTCAATGCCTATCACTTTCCCCCTTTCAATGCCTATCACTTTCCCCTTTCAATGTCTATCACTTTCCCCTTTCAATCTATCACTTTCCCCCTTTCAATTCTATCACTTTCCCCCTTTCAATCCATCACTTTCCCCCTTTCAATCCTATCACTTTCCCCCTTTCAATGTCTATCACTTTCCCCTTTCAATCCCTATCACTTTCCCCCTTTCAATGCTATCCTTTCCCTTCCCTCACTTTTCAATGCCTATCACTTTCCCCTTTCAATGCCTATCACTTTCCCCTTTCAATCCTATCACTTTCCCTTTCAATGCCTATCCTTTCCCCTTTCAATGTCTATCACTTTCCCCCTTTCAATGCCTATCACTTTCCCCTTTCAATTCTATCACTTTCCCCCTTTCAATGCTATCCTTTCCCCCTTTCAATCCTATCACTTTCCCCCTTTCAATGCCTATCACTTTCCCCCTTTCAATGTCTATCACTTTCCCCTTTCAATCCTATCACTTTCCCCCTTTCATGTCTATCACTTTCCCCTTTCAATCCTATCACTTTCCCCCTTTCAATGCCTATCACTTTCCCCCTTTCAATGCCTATCACTTCCCCTTTCAATTCTATCACTTTCCCCCTTTCAATCCCTATCACTTTCCCCCTTTCAATGCTATCACTTTCCCCTTTCAATGCCTATCACTTTCCCCTTTCAATTCCTATCACTTTCCCCCTTTCAATGTCTATCACTTTCCCCCTTTAATGTCTATCACTTTCCCCCTTTCAATCCTATCACTTTCCCCCTTTCAATTCTATCTTCACTCCTTCAATTTCTTCCCAATCTCTTCCCTTATCTATCATTCCCTTTCAATTCCTTTCCCTCACTATCTTTCCCTCACTTCTTTCCCTTCATTATCTCCCTTTTCTATCCTTCCCTTATCTTTTTCCCTTTCAATCTTCCTTTCCCTTCAATCTTCATTCCCTTCATATCACTTTCCTTCATCTAACTTCCCTTTCACTATCACTTCCACTCCCCTTTCATCTTCCTTCAATGCTTCATTCCCCTTTCAATGCTATCATTCCCTCAGCATCACTTTCCCTTTCATCTATCACTTTCCCTTCAATCTATACTTTCCCTAACATCTTCCCTTTCAATCTATCATCCCCTTCACTCCTTCCCTTCATGCTATACTTCCCCTTTCATCTCCTTCCCTTTCATCTATCTTCCTCACTACATTCCCTTATCTATCCTTCCCCCTCACTCATTCCCCTTCAATCTATCATTCCCTTCATCTCATTTCCCTTTCAATCCTACACTTTCCCCCTTTCAGCTCACTTCCCTTCATGCACCTTTCCTTTCAAGCTAACTCCCTTAATCTATCTTTCCCCTTTCAATCTATCCTTTCCCCTTTCAATCCTTCACTTCCCCCTTCAATCTATCCTTTCCCCCTTCAATGCTATCCTTCCCCTTTCAATCTACCTTTCCCTTTCAGTCTATCATTCCCCCTTCATTTCACTTCCCCTTTCAAGCTACCTTCCCCTTCAATCTATCATTTCCCCTTTCAATCCTTCACTTCCCCTTTCAATCCTATCCTTCCCTTTCAATGCTATCTTTCCCTTTCAATCTATCACTTTCCCTTTCATCTATCCTTCCCCCTTTCAATCTCACTTTCCCTTCATGCTATCACTTTCCCCCTTTCAATCCCATCACTTCCCTTTCAATCCTACACTTTCCCTTCAATCTATCCTTTCCCCTTTCAATCTACACTTTCCCCTTTCATCTATCCTTCCCCCTCAACTATACTTCCCTTAATCATCCTTCCCCTTCTGTCCTTTCCCTTCACTATCACTTCCTTCACCTTCATTCCTTTCAATGCATCTTTTTCCCCCCTTCATTCCCCTTCAACCCTATCACTTTCCCCTTTCATATCCTTCCTTTCCCCCTTTCAATCTATCACTTCCCCTTTCAATCCTATCACTTTCCCCTTCAATGCCTATCACTTTCCCCCTTTCAATGTCTATCCTTTCCCCCTTTCAATCCTATCCTTTCCCCCTTTCAATCCTATCACTTTCCCCCTTTCAATCTATCACTTTCCCCCTTTCAATGTTATCCTTTCCCCCTTTCAATCCCTATCCTTTCCCCCTTTCAATGTCACTTCCCCTTTCCTCTTCTTTCCCCTTTCCTATCACTTTCCCCCTTTCAATTCTACACTTTCCCCCTTTCAATCCTACTTTCCCCTTTCCTCCTTATCACTTTCCCCCTTTCAATCCTACCTTTCCCCCTTTCAATCCTATCCTTTCCCCCTTCTCCTATCACTTTCCCCTTTAATGTCTATCACTTCCCCTTTCAATGCCTATCACTTTCCCCTTTCAATTCCATCCTTCCCCCTTTCAATCCATCCTTTCCCCCTTTCATCCCAACTTTCCCCCTTCAATGTATCACTTTCCCCTTTCAATTCTATCACTTCCCCCTTTCAATCCTCACTTTCCCCCTTTCAATCCCTATCACTTTCCCCCTTTCAATGTTTTCCCCCTTTCAATGCCTATCACTTTCCCCTTCAATGCCCTTTAACCCTTTTTCCCCCTTTCAATTCTATCACTTTCCCTCACCTTTTTCCCCTTTCAATCCACTTTCCCCCTTTCAATTCCTATCCTTTCCCCTTTCCAATTCAATCCTTTCCCCCTTTCAATGTCTTCACTTTCCCCTTTCAACTCTATCCTTTCCCCTTCAATCCCTATCACTTTCCCCCTTTCAATACCATCACTTTCCCCCTTTCATCCATCTCCCTTATGCTACCTTCCCCCTTTCAATCCTACCTTTCCCCCTTTCAGATATCACTTTCCCCCTTTCAATCCCTTCCTTTCCCCTTTCAATGCCTCACTTTCCCCTTTCAATGCTATCACTTTCCCCCTTTCATGTCCTATCACTTTCCCCCTTTCAATTCTATCACTTTCCCCCTTTCAATCCTACCTTTCCCCCTTTCAATCCTATCACTTCCCCCTTTAATCCCTTCACTTTCCCCCTTTCAATTCTATCACTTTCCCCTTTCATCCTCATCACTTCCCCCTTTCAACTATCACTTTCCCCCTTTCAATCTATCCTTTCCCCCTTTCAATTTTCACTTTCCCCCTTTCAATGCCTACATTTCCCCCTTCAATGCCTATCAATTTCCCCCTTTCAATCCTATCACTTTCCCCCTTTCAATGCCTATCACTTTCCCCCTTTCATCACTTTCCCCTTTCAATTCTACCTCCCTTCATCCCTTTCCCCCTTTCAATGTCTATCACTTTCCCCTTTCAATCTATCACTTTCCCCCTTTCATCCCTATCACCTTTCCCCTTCATTCCCCTTTCAACTTCCCCCTTTAATGTCTATCATTTCCCCTTTCAATGCCTACTTTCCCCTTTATGCTATACATTTCCCCCTTTCAACCTATCACTTTCCCCTTTCAATGCCTATCCTTTCCCCCTTTCAATGTCTATCACTTTCCCCCTTTAATGTCTATCACTTTCCCCTTTCAACCCTACACTTTCCTTTCACTTTCCCCCTTTCAATGTCCTATCACTTTCCCCCTTTCAATCTATCACTTTCCACCTTTCAATCCTTTCCACTTTCCCCTTCAACTTTCCCCTTTCCCTTTCCTATC
>JAMYXO010004835.1:0-16671 GCA_033310375.1 Conus canariensis | reverse complement strand
AAAAGTAATTATCATCGTAAAACCTGAAAATTATCCCAACCCCCATTCGACCCGCCCCCAATAGAATTCTCCAGCCAACCCCCCCTTTCCGGGCCCTGCTCCTTTTTTGGGAAAACCTAGTTTTGAGGGTTTTCCCCCCTTTCCCCCTATGCTATTGTGGGGGGTATTTTCAAGGCCCCCTTTTTTCCCGCAAATTTAATGGGGAAACCCGTGTTTTTGAAAAAAAGGGAAAGTAAAAAGGCCCTTGGGAGGGGAGAGAGAGAGAGAAAAAAAATTGGAAAAGGAAGGAGAAAGAGAAAAAAAAGAAAAAAGTGAAAGGAGGAAAAAAGGGGAGGAAACCAAAATGCTAAATTTTCCTTTTGGGGACAGTTTAAGGGCGAAATTTGGGGGGTTTTTTTTCCATAAACTGGGGAACCCCAAAAATCTCCCTTTGACTGGAAAACCCACTTTTTTCCACCATATTGGGTTAACCCCCTTTCCCAATGCGGGGGAACTCTCCTCCCCTTTTGACTGGGAAAAACCCCCTTTTTTACCTTGACGGGGGGAATTCCCCTTTTTCCTTTTGACGGGGAAACCCTTCCCCTTTTAAAACCATGGACGGGGAATTCTCTTTTTAACCCAGGACTGAGAAACACCCCTTTTTAAAAATGACTGGAACCCCCCCCTTTCCCCATAAATGGGAAAAACTCCTTTTCCCAAAATGGGAAAACCCCCTTTTAAACCTTTCATTGGGAAAAACCCCCTCCCTTTTCCAATGGGGGGGGGGAAAAACACCCCCTTTACCTTAAAATTGGGACACTCCCTCTACCTTGACTGGGAAACCACCCCCCTTCTCCAAGGGAATGGGAACACTCCCCTTTACCTTTAAAAACTGGGAAAACACTCCCTTTCCATCCTGGGGGGAAAAACCCCCTTTTCCCCATGACGGGGAAAAACCCCCCTTAAAACCTTAAATGGGAAAAACCCCCTTTCCATTAAAACGGGGAAACACTCCCTTTCCCCGAACTGGGAAAACCCCCCTTTTCCAGGACTGGGAACATCTACCTCTTTCCATGAAGGGGGAACACTCCCCTTTTCCTTAAATTGGGAAAACCCTCCTCTCCCAACCCAATGTGAACACCCCCTTCCCAGTCTAGAAAGAAACCCATCTTCGTTTGTTTTGGGGGGCACATCTTCCAAAAAACCCTTTGAAGGATGGGGCCAAATTGGATGTGAAACCCCTCAAAAAGCCCCTTGTAGGCAGGGGAAAAATTTTGTTTGTTTATGAAAAATTTTGTGGGGGGGCAAAAGCTTTTGTTTAAAATTTTCCCACTTGGGTTTTAAACCCTCACCATTTTAAAATTGATGAACTGAAATGGGTTTTGGGGAAAATCCGGGCCAGCGATTTGCCCCCTTGCCGGGGGATGATTTTTCCTTTTTTGCCTTTTGAAATATCTTCCGAGAGCTGTCCCCCAGACCCTTGTTTAAAGTCTGAACCATATTTTGGAATTCAGGGGGGTTTCCCCGCCGCCCTTGGCGAAAAGTTTTGGGTTTAATTTTTTTTTCCAAAGATGGAAAAGCCCCGAAAGAACCTTTACAAAAGCTTTTTAAACGGGTGCCCTTGCAAGCTAAATAAAAAAGAGGGTTTCAAATCCCCGTCTAAAGTGGGAAGCTGGAAACCGTTTCCCCCTTTTGGGCCCCAAACACTTTTGCAGTTCCCAGAAGTACCCCCAACAACACCGTTGAAAATTTACCCCGTCGGGGAAAAACCCACCACCCCGCAACGGGGTTCTTTTATAAACTTTAAAAGGGGTTTAAACTTTCTTTTTTTTTTATTTTTAAAAAAAAAGCTTATGAAAACCACAGGGGAAAATTGGGAAATTCTTATGGATCGTCTTTACACTTGTTTTTTTTGATATCCCCTTTATTTTTAAAAAACGTTTTGGGGTTGATTAACCCCCACGTTTAATTTCCAAGTGGTCAGGAGTTGGGGGTTTATTTTCAAGGGGCTTTTTTTTCCCCCGGGTTCCTGTGGGATAGTTTAAACGAAAAGTGTCAAATTCAGTAAACCGGGGGGGTTTCGAGCCCCTTTTCTGTTTGTTGACGCCCTTTTGAAACTCTACACAGTTGGATCTGTATGCCCCAATACACCCGTCGATCCCAAACTTTGTGTGGATAAGGTTCGACAAGGGGCCCGGGGGGAAAACGAGATTCCCTTTTTTCATGAACCAAACCCAAATGGTATCCATTTTCCCCAATTTTTTCGTAAAGTTCTTTCCCGGGGTCCGGGAAAATTTTCGTTGGACAAATTAAACCCCCTTTTCCAGTCTTTGGGAAAAGAACCCCCCGGGGGGGGATGCCCGTGTTGTCTTCTACTGGTTGTTATGTTTTTCTGGGTGTTTTTTAAAATTTTTCTATCAAAAATTGAATTTTTTAAAAGTCAAAACCCCAAACCCTTTTTAAAAACAGCGTGTTGGAAAGAACTGAACATTTTTGGGAGTTGCGGGGGAAACCCTTTCCCTTTTAAAACCCTTCTTTTTGAGTTTGGAATTTTTTTTTTTAAACCCACCAAAACCCTGAATTTTCAATGTTTTTTTTTAAAAAAAAAGTTCCAAAAGAAGGGGTTTGAGGGCCCCAAACCTTGGTTAAATTCCCAACCCTTTGGGAATTCGTATGCTTCCCCTGCTTGAAAAAAACGAAAGAAAATAGATTTGAGTGTGTGTGATTTTTCCAATTTTTCATAAAATGCCCCCCACCAGGGCCCTTTCTTCACTCCAGGGATCCGATTTGATTTATTTTCCCGTACCTTTTAAAGTTCCCAAATTTAGTTTTTTCCAATAAAACGTACTAGCCCTTTTTCCCCCGACTATGGTTTTAGTGATTTTCCTTCCTTTGGGGGTTTTAAACCGACGGGTTTAAAAAAATGTGGGGGAAAGGGTTTGGGCCTTTTTTTTTTTAAAATTTGTGTTTGGAAAACAGGCCCTTTCCCCTTCAAGGATGTTCAAACTAAAAATTCCCCACAAAACAGCTCCTTTACACCCTGTGAGTTGGGACCCTTTTTGGTCCTGGCTCTTAAAAGGGTTTCTTTAAAAAAAAACAAAAAAAGATTTCTCATTTTTGTCTGCTCCCTTTTTGTTTTGGGGAGTCCAGTGTCACCCTTTCCCCTTTTAAAAACCCCCTTTTCCGACTGCTGAAATTATGCGAATGAATTCCTTCACTGAAATCAGATGGAATAAACTTTAGTTTTTGTTTAAAAGGTTCCCAGCCCATGTGGGCATTCAAAGGGCAACGGTTGGTTAAATAAAAGTTTTTCCAAAACATTTGCCACCGATGAAAAAAATTTGGGGCTGACTGTCTTTTCCCTTTAAAAGGTTTAAACGAAAAAGATTTCTTGGAAGGAGGAAGGGAAAATTGGGCGATTAAACAAATTTATTTAAAATTTTTTAAAACCTGAAAGGGGTTTTTTTTGTTTTACCCGGGCCCGGGCCAAAAGAAGAAAGAAAAAATCTTTTGGGCCATTTGCATAAAGGCCACCCCTTGTCACCCATTCTTATTTTTTAAAGGGGGAAAAAAGCCCAATGGTTGTTTCCCAATGTATTTTAACCCACTCCCCGGTTTTGGTTTTTTCCTTTTTTTGGAGTGTTGGGCTTGCATGTTCGGGGTTTTGTCCCAAACTTGTTTGTTGATTTTGGGAATTTTTTGGAAAGAAATTAATATTTTTCATTGATCTAAGTTTTTACAGATTCTTAATAAAATTTCCCGGGTTTTTCTCATAAAAGGGGATGTGGTACAATGGAAAGACCTTTGTGTGCCTGATGATAGATTTGCGCTTTGATTCTTTTAAAACTGAAAAATTTTTCCAGAGTTAAGTGAGCCCAGTTTTACTGTCGTGCAACGTTTTCGGTGTCCAAATTTGCTGGGGTGCTGTTTTTCATTTCCTGCTATCTGCTGGCTTGGGGGGGAGTGGGGTCCAATCCTGGGCCTGGTCCAACCACTGAAGATGCCCGTAAGGCGGAAGACTTCTTTGCAAAATGGACTGTGTGGGAGGAAAAGAGGAGCTGGTTTTTTTTTTTTGACCTGTCCCAAGGGCAGAAAGCAGGGCCGGCCTTTCGGAGTTCATGAGGGGGTGCGGGGACATGAAAGCCTGCGAAAGAAAAATAGAGGAAAACCCAGGTTTTAAAGCAATCTGAACAGTTTTGTAGTTTTTTTTGGATGCCCTGAAGACTTCTTTAAACGGATCAGATTGCCAGAAAATAGACCCAGAAAAATTTTTGGGGCAGCCCCAAAGGGGGAAGTTGTTGACCTCAGATCTAGGTGTTTTACGGGTTCGGAGGAAGTTTTTTTTGGGGCCCTCAGAGTAGGTGCGACGGGCTCCAAGAAAAAATTTTTTTTTAAACCCCCAGATCTGGTGGCAGGCTTATAAGGAAGTTGTTGACCTAAAAATTTTCTGGGTTTGGCCCCCCAGGCTTCAAGGGGAAAGTTGTTGACCTCGGGATCTGGGTTTGCGACAGGTTTCAAGAGAGGAAAACGAGTTTTTTAACGGGGAAAAGATAAAGGTCATTTTGGGGAAATTTTGGGACTATCTTGAAAAGAAAAGTCGGGGGAAAAAATTTTCTGTCTTCTTGGGTTGAGAAAAACTCAGGACAGGGGGAGCTGGGAACGGTGGGAACTCCCAGGTCAAGGAAAGTGGTCAGTGAGGGGATGGGGATCCGAAAAAAATTTCCAAACTTTAAAAGAGCCCACAGAACTCAAAAGGGACAACGCTGTTTTTGGTTAAGTTGTTTGTCAAAAAAAACCAAAAATCCTTAATCCTGAAAAGGCCGGGCAGTCTAAAAATCTTAAAGGAAAAATTTCATTTAAAGTGTATGTAGGGAAAAAAATTTTTCTGCCTTTGGGTCCCGCCAGAAACGCCAAGGCCCGAGAACCCAAAGCCAAAAGAGTTGTCGAGGTTGGGGAGAAGCCCAAGTCGATTTGATAAGCTTTCCCCGAGATGGATTCTTCCCTTGGGACCTGGAAGAAAAGAAGGTTAAAAAAAGGTGAAGAAAAATCTCTCCCTTTGGCATCTCGAGGAGGAAAAGCCAGGGGTTAAAGGGGAATTTCCCCAGCCAGGGGGTTTTAAAAAAACATAGAGGGAAAACAGCTCCGGGACGTTTCCCGACCCGGGAAGGATATTCGCGGGTTTGCAGGGGAATTTTTCCCACCCCCTGCCCCCACCTGACCCCCTTGGCCCCGAAGATTTCCCCCGGCATTTGCCAAAAATTTCGGAAAAGTTATTTGTGCACACGTCGGAAGTACCCAGATTTGTTTGGTATCGTGTAAGGCAACCGCCCGGGGACGTCGCGAGCTTTGTAAAGGGGCAACTCCAAAACCTTCACTTTCCAGTGCGCGGGGGTGCAGGAAAGGAAACGGCACTGTTTGGTCGTGCCCCGCCCAGCAGCAAGGGCCCTGTGCCCAACGCGGCAAAAAAGAACGGGGCCACTTTTGTGGGGCCCGGGCCCCTGAACAACCCGGCACAGACACACACTCTGCAACAGTGGGTTCAGTCGGGGAAAAAGGGGGGGGGCACAACAGCACAGAGGGGGGGAGGGGGGGGGGGGGGGGGGGGGGGATAGCCAATTTAGAGGGGGGAGGGGGGGGAAAAAAACAAAAAATAAAAGGGAAATAGGGGTGGGGGCCCAAAGCCCCCAACGAAACTAAAAATAGGGAAACGTGGAACTGAAAGGGGTTTTTCGAAACCCGGGGTTTGTTAAAGTTTGGTGGTTAAATTCATTTCCCAAACATTTGCCATATTTTCACTAAATGAGACTATTTTGTGGCTCGGCAAGTCCCGATTTTTTACGGGCTTTCCCAAGGGGTTTTGAGGTTTTCGTTTCAAAAAGGCCAGGGGAAATTTTTCCAGCGAATTCTAAAAAATTTTCGGGGGGTGTTGATGGGGGTTGGTTTTGTACGTAAAAAATTTTTTGGTAAAAAACTCTTTTCAAAGGGAATTAAAATTTTAAATTTATGAACACAGGGGTGGTTTTTTGGAACTACCCCAAATCCCCTATTTTAGTTGGGGAAAAAAAAAACGTTTTTTTTGGGTTTGTTTTTAATTAAACCCTTTATGACGTAAATACTGGAACTTTTGGCAAAAACACTGGTTTAATGGTATTGATGGGGTTTGGAAAGCAGTGCTTCTTGATTTATAGGTTTTGGTCGGAAGTTTTTCCCCCCTCATTATCTTGGGGGAAATTGAATGCGGGGGATTTGGGGTAGTGAGAATGTCTTTTTGCGGGGTTGGGGACAAGGGGGAAAACCCCAAACTATTGGGTTTTCTATGGACTTTGGGTAAAGAGGGTTGATCTTTTTTTTTTGAACGTAAACCCGTGTTTAAAGAAACAAATTTGCTTTGGTTTAAAAACAACTTTGGGGGCTGCGTTCAAAAATTTGTTTGTATTATTATAAAAGGGGACTGGGGCGTTTTTCCACGTAAATTGTTTCCTTTTAAACCTTTTTGGTTTGTAATATTTGGTTTGGGGAATTTAAAAATTGACTAGGGCCTGAAAATGTCCAAAGTTATGTGCCGTGAAGATGTGGTTGGGCTATTTGAATGTCCTTTGCTTCATTGATTCCCCCCACATTTCCCTGTGGGCATTGACTCTTTGCCCCCAAAGGAAATGAAAACTGGGTTTGGGTAATAATGAAAAAGATAAGGAAAAATTGGAAAAAAAATAGTTTGGGATCCCCCCCAAGGAAGAAAATTTTTAGGGGAAACCTTTCTTTAAAAATGAAGTTCAAGAGATTTTAAAAAAGCCTTTCGTTTTTCTAGAAAATTTAAGGGTTGGGCCCAGGCCCGGAAGCTTTTTTATGGCCCTGCATTGCTAAACCCAATTTGATTTGTATGAAAAAGTAAATTTTTTATAAATTTGTTGAAAAGAAAAAACCCTCAGGGGGTTTGTTTGCAGATTTTTAGCTTCGCAAACTTTTTACCAAAACAATTCTAGATAGGTTCGGGGACAAACAAAAGAAATTAATGATCGACTGTATCTTTAAAAGCTCGCAAAAAATTATAAAGCTCAAAATTATGTAAAAGCAAACAAATTTTAAAAACTTTGATAAGCTGGGGACCCGGGTTTTCCCCCATGGGGCACACCCAGCAAAACGTTTTGGAAAGAATTAAAAAAATTTTCAGGAAAGGTAAAACCGGACCCCTGAAAGAAAATAACAAAAAAACCCCCAGTGGTACCCCTCACTTCAAACGGCTTTTTAAACGAAAAAAGAAGTCCCCAAACTGATCCAACCCCGTTTAAAAATACGGGGGTTTTTTGGAAAAACTTAAAAAACGGTTCTCCCGAACTTTAACAGACCCTTTTGGGAACAGGAAGTCTACAGCGCTGACAAAAATGAAAAAAGGGGAAAAACCCCGTGGGCCTTTTTAATATCTTTGCGGAAATGTTTAAAATCAGCAGCCCAGAACTGCAGTAAAATTTTTCTTAAAAGGGTTGGTTTTCCATACTGTTTGTTTTAAAGGGAATTTCCCCGGAACAAGGGTTAAGGCAATTTTTGGTACCTTTATCTTTAAAAGAAAGGAAGAATTTAGCTTACCAGTATTTCGGGGGTTTGTTTCTTTATTGAGTTTAGTAAGTAAAATTTTTTAAAAGTCTGTATTGAATCAGAGTTTGGGGGTTTAAAGGGAAAACAAAAATTTGGGAACCGAGTCAAAAGGGGGGGGGTTTTTTTTTAAAAACCTTTGGTTTATTTTCCACAACAGTTTCCATTTTTTTACCTTAAAAGCATATCGTTAAAAAAGTGTCTTTAAGAAAGGGGGTTTAAACTCCATGTTTTGTTTTGTAGATCCGAAAAGGTTTTTAAAATTCTGTTCAACGCCAACTTTTGTTCGTTTGTTTTAATTTGCAAAGGGAAATTTTGGGGGAAAATTTTAAATGAATGGTGTTCTTGTCTATTGTTTAAATGGTTTGTTTCTTGTGTGCATATCGAAAGATAAATTTAATAATTTTATTTTCATTGTCCGTTGGGTAAGGCGGGTTTGTTTTTCCCAAAGGCCATTTGTTGTTTTCTTTATTTTTTTAAATAAATTTGCATAAAAATTTTAAACCAAATCCCTGGGAGGGAATGGAATTCGTTTCTCCCCGGGGGGGGTTTAGATCTGTATCTGCTTTTTTTTGCAGAACGATTTTTGTACTAAGGGTTTTAACACTGCATTTTGGCTTGCAAAAAATCAAATTAATTTGTTGGGAATAAGCTTTGCAAAAGACAAATTTTAAGAATGTTAAAAAATTAATGTTTTTTCGGAAGGTGTCCCTTTTTTTTTTTGTTAAAAAACATGAAAGTGGAACTTTTATGGTGTGCAGCTGGTTTATGTTAAGGGAAGTAATTACTTACCTGGGATTTGTATTTTCCCAAAAAAAATTTTGGAGTTTTAAATAGAGGGTAGAGGGCCCCCGTGCATTTAAAAAGGAAAGGAGCATTTTCTTGATTGCTTCGATAAAATGACGAAACAAAAGGGAAAATTTCCCAAAAAATCTTTTTTTTTGGGGAATTTTTGGTTTGGCGGTACAACCCGTTTCCTTTTTTGCCCCCTAAAATTTTTGGGGACTCCAAGATTTTGATTTTTTGAAAAAAAAATTCACCCATTGGCTTGTAAGCGCTTTTTAAGTTTACCCCTATTTTGTACCAAACAAGTTTGCTTTGGGCGTTTGGCGAACCAGGCCGCTATGCTTTGTAGGGTAATATTTGCAGTAAAGGTTTTTTGCTTTTCGTTACTGGTGAGGCTGAAAAAAGATGGATGGGTTTAGTTTATCCAGGAAGCTTTTTCCAAATTCCCAAAACAAAACCCTTTAGAGGGAAAAAGGGTTTAAAAAATTTTGGGGTTGTCTTTAGTAAAAAAAACATTCTTTTAAACGTCTGGGTTTGGTTTAGAAAGGGGACTGGAACAAGGCCCCGGGTGGGTTGGGTGAACAAACTTTTTTTAGCGTGTTAAAACCAGAGATTGAAGGATTTTTAAATGCAGGAGTTGGGGGGAAGGGCCCGGGAAAACAAGAAAAAGATATGCTTCCCGGATACCGCTTTTGAAAACAAACTTCCCCTTTTTGGGTGAAGGGTTTATTTCAAATTTATAGGGGATATAAAAATGCTTCAGGAAACTGCTTGACAAAGCCCCGGCTGGGTTTTGTTGCCAATAAATGGTTCATTTTTCCCCCAAAAATTTTAAAAACAAGGGGAAATTTTCTGTGCAAAATGTGCAAAAGTATTAGAAGACGAGGAGGGAGGTTATTTAAAACCCTTGTTTTTTTTAAAACCCCAAAATTAAGGCAAAAAAAAAATATTTGACTCTTAATGAAACAGCCATTTTTGTTAATTTTTTTTTCAAAATGACTCTGTTTGGAAAAAAAATAGGCTGTGCATTTCCTTTTTAATGCTTTGAAGATAAGAAGGATTTCATGGAAAGTTTTAAGAGAAAAAACAAATAAGAATGCGACCAAAGCTTACGTAAGACACGTTTTGATCAATTCATACTTTTGGTTTTTGTTGTTTTTCCACGTTCGCTGAGAAATGGGGATTTGTTTTTTAAATCCCTTTCTAAGGGGGGTGGGTGGCCTGAATGAATAAAAAAAAAATTGTTCTTGTTCTCTCTTTTCTCTCTCTCTCCTCTCCCCTCTCTTTCTCTTTTCCCCCCTCTCTCTCTCTTTTTCTCTCTCCGGTTTGTTTGTCTGTTGGCCAAACCCCAATCACACAATTCCCTTTTTCCCTTTTAAAACCAGCCCTTTCTTTTATATTTACCCTTTTTAAAAATATTGTTTTCCCCAAAAAGAAGGAAGGAAAAAGACAAAAATTCCCAAAAAAAAAGGGGAAAACAAAAAAAATGAAAAGGGAAGTAAACGGGAACAAAAGGAAAAATCCACAAAATTATATAAACGTCCCATTTTTTAAAAATTAGCATTGCATGTTGCATGAATTTCCCTTTTGGGTCAAAGGGCCCGTCCTGTGGACTACTTTGGAAAACCCCAGAAAAATTTGTGTGCGAGGGAAAATCCCAAAAAACATTGTGGCATTATTACAAGTTTTGGGAACTGTATTTGTTTGTCAAAAAAAAAAAGGGAAGAAAAAAAAACCAATGGGGTTTTCAAAAGATACCGAGGGGAAAAAAGGGGGCGGGAAAAGGAGGGGGGGTGGGGATTTAAATTTAAACTTTAAAAATATACAATCACACATAAAATTTAAATATGTTTTGGCGGGGTAATTTTAAACGGGTTTAAATAAAAGAAAAGGGAAAAAAAAAACATCCGATTTCATCTCGTCACCCAAACAGTATTTGGGGGAAATCTTTAAAGAGAAAAATTGACGTACGAAGTTCGTCGACCCAATAAAATTTTAATTTCCTTGTTACCCTAAAATTAATTTTTTAATAAATATCGGGTTTGACAGCATTACGAGAATCCAAAATGAAATTTTTAACACATTGGAGAAAACCCCCAAAAACCCTTTGCAAATTCCCCATTTCAAACGGGGGTTTCAAATTTTTTCAGGGTTTAAAAGGGGAGTTATGTTTTTGGGTTTCTATGTCGAAAGTTTAAACATTTTCAGGAAGGTTGCTATTTTGTGGGGTTTTTGGCCTTCAAAGTTTCCAATCTATACAGACTGCTCTGTAAAAAGGACAAACTGTTTTGTTGTTTGAAGAAAACCCGGTTTTGCCCCCTTTTTTTTTCGGGGGTTTTTTTTTAGGGTGGGGGTGGTGGTGGAAGGGGGGGTTGTTTTTAAAATTTAGCGATCGCAATTTTGAAAAAAAAAGTTACTTTTCCTTTCTGACCTTGCCCATTTGTGTGTGTGTGTGTGTGTAGTGTGTTGTGTGTGTGTGTGGGGGGTTGTGTGGGGAGGGTTGTGGGTGTTGCGCGCGCGCAAACGTTTCCCATAACCATAGTCCTGAACGCAACGCCTTTTTTGGGTTTGAAGAAACAACGGGTTTAAAGCCCCAAAATTAAAAAGTCACAAAGATGGGGGGTGCCCCCCTTTCTAAAACAAGACAAACTTAAAATTCTGGCTTTGGACAGGAAAATTTCAGAGGGCCCCAAACGTAATCAGGACCTCCAAAAAACATTTTGGGAACAGGGTAAATCCTTCCCCCTAAACTTTCCCAAAGACAGGTTTAAACATTGACGGACGTCGGCCCGGGGCGGTGAATGGGGTGGGGAACGGGCCACCCCGGGGGTTTTTGGGCAAAAAGGACTCCAGAAAAGACTTTTAAAGGCAGTTGTCTCCTTTGTGGCGTGGTTTTTTTGGCCGGAACGTTTTTTTTCCCTTTTTTCCCCCCCAAAAGCAAAATCTTGGTTGGTATTTTGGGCCTGGGGCCACCCTGAAAATCAAACCAAAGGTTACCCCAGTCATTTCCCAAACAAAAAGTCAGGGCGCAGAAAGGAAAGAAAAGGCTCAAAAAAAAATTCTTTAAAAAATTATGGGAAAATTTTTACTACCCCCGGGGGCCAAAAAACCATGGAAAAAAAAAAAATTCCCCAAGGGACAAAACACGGCGGGGGTTTTGCCCTTGGGCCAAATTTGACAAAATGTAAATGAACCAATTCTTTGCCGGGAATTTCTGGGGCCAAAAAATTTTGGGCGAAAAAAGGGTTTGGGTTTTGGGGTTCACATTTTCTTTGGTTTCTGTGTTTTGTGTATCGTCCCTGATGAAGGAAAATTTTAGGGGCCCAAAAAAGCATGGTGTTTTGGACCTGTGGATTCGTTTGTTTTTTTTTGGCGGATGTAAAGGAATTAAACCCAATTTAAAAGGATCAATTATTTGGGCCCAGTTAAAAAAAAGTAAGTCAATATTTTTAAAAACGTTTCACGGGTTCGGTGTTGGGAGCTTCAGTTAAAAAAACCCAAAGGCAATCAAAACGTTTTTCAGATCACTCAATAATTCCCCTTCAACCAGTTTAAAAACAACATAATTGTCGTGTTTTCGTTTACAACTCATCAAGGCATAAATGGACCGACACCCAAGCAGACAAGCATGAATCAATGAACTTTAAAACAATGTATCTCCCGGCCAAGCGAACCCAACCCCTTAAATTTAGGGTCCCTGCCGTTTGTTCCCGGGGTAGCTGTGTCCGTTTTTTTTCCATCCACCCTTTTTAAAGTCCTAGTTTTCCAGCATTTTCTCCTTTTTAAACTTTTTTTGGGCAAAAAGACGCCAGCAACGATGTGTGGGACTTCTTTCTATCTCCTGGGTTTTCCTTTTTGGGGGTTGGGGTTCTTTTTTTCTTAATTTCATCACCCTTTTTAGTGAGAATCGTTCTTCCCCCACATTATCTTGCCCCCTTTTTTATTTGCTTACAATAAAGCATTTTTCAGGGATGATGAAAAAACGTAACAAATTTTTGGGAAAATTTTTTCAAAACAGGGTCACAAAACTTTTGTCAAAACCCTTTGGGAATTATCTCAAACTTCGGGGAAAATTCGCGTTTCCCAAGCCGACACACAAAGAAAACTGCCCTAAAAAAAAAACCCGCGACTGCCTTTTTTAATACTGGTTTGTAGCGGACTCGCCTAAATTTTGTTGATGGGTTGCCCCCCCCCCCTTCTTCTTTTTGGTTTAAATTCCACCAGCTCCTGAACCCAAAGGGGTAAAAATTGCTCACGCCCTCCCCCACACCCACCACCCCCCCTTCCCCTCTCCCCTTTCTTGAGCTTTTCCCCTATCTCCTTCCCCCCCCTTTTCCCACCTTCCCAAACCCCCCCGGCAAAACTGGAAAGCACTGCCCTGCCCTTGGGTTCAGTTTTTTTGTTTTTATTTTAGTTGAATTCTTTTTAAAAAAAAAAGGCCCTGATTCAAAAATCCTTCTATCTAGGTTGGTTTTTTTGGGTTTGCTTTGCCTTGGTGTTTTTTGTTTTTTGTTTTTTGTTGTTTTTTGGTTTATCCTTTTTTTTTCTTTCCCAATCTCCCCTTTTCCAATCCACGCTTTTCTTAACCCCTTTCTCCCCCCCAACCACAAAACCCCAAAAAACACACACACACCCCCCAACACACCACACACACACACACACCCCACACAAAACCCCTCCCCCCCATCAATCCAAAACTCTCCTTTTTTTTTTTCCCTTTCCCTCCTTTTTCCCCTCCCCTGCTTGATGACCCTAAACCCCTCTCCCTTTTGCCCAACTCCACTCCTTGCCCATCCCCCCTTTTGGTTTTTGGAGGGAAAACCAAACGAAAATACGGTTTGACGTTTTCTGAACTGCCCCCGTGACAAAAAAAACGGTGTTGTTTAAAACAACTTTTGTCATTTTTTAAAAAAAAGGGAAAGGGTTTACGTTTAATTTTGGGGATTTTTGTCTCATTTTTTGGATTTTTTCCCAAGGGAATTAGGGGCAACTTTCTTTTTCCATGTTTTTTTTTAAACCACTTTTTAAAAGGCCAACGAGGGTTTTCCCCCTATGGATTTTTGTTATGATTGGGTTTTTTGTTAAATAAGTTAACCGTTTGGGGAACAGCAGTTCAAGTACAGTGGTTTCACTTATTTTTTAAATTTCACAGAAAAAAAATTACCTTATTAGGTATATTTGCAAGAGGGAATCTACATTTTGTTCATTTTGGTTTTTTAAAAAGAACCCTTTTTTTTTTTGGAAACTGCCTTTTTGCCCTTTTTTTAAAAATTTTGCAAGGGGGGTGTAAAATCTAATCTTTTTTTGGAGTGCAAATTTTTAAAATTGGCATATTTGATTTTTTAATTTTAATTTCATACTATATTTTTAACTTTTGCTTTTTTTTCAATTTTTGTGGAAAAAATTAAAATTTTCGAAAAATAATTTTTTTTAAGAATTTTTTAATTTTTTGTTTTTTTTGGAAAACCCCTTTTTTTTGGGAAATTTTTTTAATTTGGGAGTTTTAAAATTTAAAAGTTATTTTTTCGGGTGCCCTTTTCCTTTAAAACCTTTAAAGGGAAAATTTTGGTTTGGCGGTTTTTTTAAAAACCCAATTTTAAATTGTTTCTGCCAAAGTTTAATAATTTTTAAATGTTTTACTTCCCTTAACTAAATTTAAAAAGTAACAGAAAAAAATGGACCCGTTTGTCCCAAAGATAAACACGTTTTTTTGGGAAAATTTTAAAAAAATCTTAAAAAAAAATTAAACCCACTTACACCTGGAGCATGAAAAATACACCATTGGAAAAAAACAGAATTTTTTTAATTTCAAAAAATTGCTTACCCTAAAGAGGGGAAAATTTCCACACAGTTTCACAGGGATGTAAGTAACCCAAAAATTTGAAAAAATTTGCGGGAAAAAACAAAAACTTTTTGTACAAAACTGAAATTTCCATTTCTTCCCATGCTTCTCTAATCTCCCACACAAGTTCAGTTTACACTTTTTTGAGCACTTGGGTTTTTGGCCCTTTACAGAAAAAAAAGTTTTTTTTAGGGAAACTGCTAAAATACAAGAATTTGCCCAAACCAAAAATCCCTTGGGATCCCAAAAAAAGGGTTTGTGGTTTTTCGGGGTTCAAAAATCGTTGTAAATGCGGGAAAACTGAGAGTAGGAAAATTAAAAATTCGTATAAAAACTACTACAAAAATACCGAAAAGGAACGGTATAATGGAAAGAAATTTTGCAAAAAAAGGCCCTAAGCTGTCCCCGAGAGAGATTTATTCCCCTTTTAATAAAAAAGGCGGCATTTTTTAAAAAGATCTTTCAAAACTCTGTGGGGAAAGGGTATGGGGGTCCCACACGCTTTCAAGCGTTGGGGGGAACATTTGTGGAAACCCCGTTTCCCGGAAAAGGGACTCGTTTGGGAGTTAAAAGAGAAACTGATTTTATTTTTCTAAATGCAGGCACACATTCAATACAACTACGTGTGGATGCACAAAAAACACACACAACACACAAACCCCACACACACACAAAACACACACACAAAACACAAACATGCACTTTGCAAAACAAAAACAAAACACCACACCACACAGGCACGAAAAACGCAAAAAATGCACACACAAAAAAACACACAAAAGGCAGGGAACGAACAAACGCAACGCACGCACCCCACGCACGCCGCACGCACGAAACCCACACAAAAACAAAACACACACACAATACAAACCCCCACACACGCACACTTTTTTACGATTGCACAGATTAAATTCCCCTTTTGGGGAAAATTTTTTCTGGGGTTTTAAAAAAAGAAAATTAACTGTTTTTTCTGTTGAGAAAAAAATAATTTTCCCATTTTTCCAAATTGACGTTATTTTGTCCGTCTCCTTTTTTTCTGCTTTGATATTTTTTGTTCTGTTTTTTGTTCGTGGCGTTTCTGCCTGCTTAAAAAAAAAGTTTTTTTCCCACCCGGTTAAAAACCCAAAATTCCTTTTTTCCAGTCAACTAGTCAGGACGCTGGCCGGCGTTGGGGAACTTTGGCATGGGAAAGTATGCGGGTTCAGTAAATTTTTGTTTTTCTTGTTATTTTTTTTTCAATCCATAAATCTCAGTTCTATTTTTAAGTTTTCAAAAACTGAAAGGCTTCTTTTTTCTTTATTTTTTTCTTTTTTTTTCCTTCTCTTTTGGGAAATTAGGTCGATTCTTTTCAAAGCTCGTGCCTCGAAAGACGCGTGATTTTCCAATTTAAATAGGGTATCTTTTTACGGCACGCAAAGCATTTTAAAAAAGAGAAAAACTCTGGGAAAAGCCCCCCTTTAAGAAAAAAGTAGTCAACATTTTTTGAATGTCCCAAGAGTTTGGGGTAAACAGAAAGGTCACGAACAAAGGGATTGAAAACCCAAAATCCCATTTTTCCAACTGCTATTTTCGGTTTTTTCTTTTATGCCAGAAAATGGGCCCTTTTGGGGGCTCTAAAGGGAATTTTGGAAAAAATAATTTGAGGGGGTTCGAGCACGACCGAACATTTTTTGGGCCCCGGTCTGCTCAAAGATTTTTACCATGTTTGGTGTTTTTTCCTGGTCCCCGTGAGCAAGGGAAAAAAGTTCAAGGGCGTTTGTCTTCACGTTCTTTCTTTCCTAACATGGCACGGAATTGGATTGGGGGCCATGGTGTTGGTGTAGAGGGTTTAAACCAAGGAAAAATTTTACGGGGGAAAAGTAAGAGAAGGGAAAGGGGGGAAAAACTGAAGCGAAAAAGGAGGTAAAGATGATATTGGGAGATGCAGAAAATTTTGCAAAGTGCAAGAAACCCCCAAAGAAAATTCAAAGCAAATTTGAAAGTGCAAGTATCCCCCAAAACCGAAACATAAAAACCCAAATATTTTTAAGTAAGGGGACAGATACTACGGGGTTTTTCACTGAAAGGAATAATAGGCATAACGCCCGGGGAAAAGAAAAAGCGCTTTTAAAGGAAGCTTTGTTTAACCAATCGTTTTTTGAAATAAAAATTTTTTTAAAAAATTTGCCAAAAGTACCTAACAACCGGATTAAAGATCATGTCTTTTCAGACTAGATCATCCTAAACATAGATATTTGAATAGCCAAATTTGAACACTTTATGTTAGAAAAAATTTTGTACAGTTTGATTTAAAAAACCCCCGTAAAAAGCCCTTGGGCCAAAGGGGCCCCGGGGGGTTTTTTTTCCCTAGCATGGGGGAACCCCTGCCCTTTTGGTTTTTTGTATGATCAGCTTCTAATTTGGGAAAGCATCTTTGATTTTCCTAAAAACAAACTTCGGGCCTGAATGTTTTGTACAGTAAAAAAGGTCAAAAC
>JAMYXO010000483.1:0-45215 GCA_033310375.1 Conus canariensis | reverse complement strand
TTTTCCAGAATAATAGAACTTGCATCCAGAACTTCAGCAAGCTTTTTTGATACATATCTTCAATTCAGGACTCATATTCTTCCCTAACTATAGTACCTGCACCACCATGAATTACTATTACCCATTTTGGTTTGTTATCTAAAAAATTTCCCCGGTGTCACAGGAAATATACGTGATTAATGCTATGATTAGCAGGATGTTAAATTTCTTCATGGATGCTGATTGTATTGTACTTAACAAATATACACTTATTTCACCTGTAAGTAATTCAATTAACCTTGATCAATGCAACTTCAAAATAATTTAACGTTAAGTTATTATTACTTTCTTATTTATAATGTTTTATAATAGTGTCATTTATAACATTCAAATATTTTGTTTACCATTTTTGTATTACATTTGTCAATGGTATTAAGGTACCAGATATATTTAACTCCGAGTATATATCCTAAATGCGTTGCACAAGGGAATATACCGATGGGATAAGAGGGAAACAAATATTCTCCCGATTTCCGAAATACGGAATGACTTGGATAAGGAGAAATGTTGACCATCCAAAATAGGATAGTTTCACCTCGTTTCCAATATTATAGGAGCGGGGATTTTTTATTGTGAAATAATTTATCATGGAAGTCAACATTATATTTTTAATTGCTCTTTTTGTTGTTGCTTTTATGTACTCATCCGTAGGGCACGGTGGGGCAGCGGCTATTTAGCACTTATGGCAATGTTTGGTATCCGGTAGTCTTTATGCGATCATCAGCACTAACACTTAACTATTTGTTTCTGCCGTTTCATTTTATGCGTTTTATAGAGGGGGGCACTTCAAAATAAAAATACTCATCCCATTTATTGTGGGTTCGATACCAATGGCTTTCTTAGGAGCAAGATTAGCATAGCCCCACAATTTTTTTTAAATATATTCTTGGCGGTTTTCTTGTAATTGCAGTATCCAGAATGATTTATGTTCCTAAACAGGACCGTAAGGAAATTATAAAGTTTAATGTAATTATCGCATTTCTTATTGGTGCATTTCTTGGATTTTTCTCTGGTTTGATAGGTATTGGCGGTGGGATAATATTAAGTCCTGTTCTTCTATTATTGGGATGGACCAATGTAAAAGAAAACAGCTGCAATTTCTGAAAATCTTCATTTTTCTGAATTCTGCTGCCGGAATTATGGGTTTACTTTCATCTGGAATAAATTATAGTCCACATATTATATGGTGGGTTTTGGTAGCGTTTACAGGAGGCTTACTGGGAGCTTATGTGGGTAGTTTTAAATTGTCACTTGTAAAATTGGATATTTACTAGCATTTGTTCTACTATTAGCAATTTTATTATTTTTTTTTGGCATAAATAAACTTGAAGGAATTTAACAACATATTGCAAATATCCGGATCAGGACGTTAATTGTGGGAAGACTACACTAGCTTGTAATATTATAGGTGAACTTGCTAATAACATACAAGTTTTGGTTTTAAGATTACACCACATTTTCATCATACAGGAAATGATCAAAAAACTGGTAGGAGAAGGTAAAGGATATAAGATATTTCGTGAAACCAATATAAATCAAGCAAAGACAGTTCACGTATGTTGAAAGCCGGAAACAAAAGAAGTTTATTTTTATACAATGTACGTTATGGTTCTGCCTGAAATATATGAAGAGTTAAAAAGGATGATACCTCCCGGTATGCCGGTAATTTGTGAGTCTGGTTCATTTTCTAATGCTTATCAACCCGGTTTACATTTGTTGGTAAAGGTAAAAGTGCGGATAATTCGAAAAAAGTCTATGTTTCAAATATAAAAAAGGCAGAATGATAATTACTCCGGATGGTTTTCTCAAAAAAGTTCAGGTTTTAATATTGTTTATAATAAAAGGTATGGACAATAAAAAAGAAGCATCATGATTAAATTAGAAGAGGCACTTGACATAATCAATGAGTTTTCAGGTACTACTTTGGATTCAGAAATAGTAAATCTGGAATTGGCCAGAAAAGAGTTCTGGCAGAAGATGTTTTTACGGATATGGATTTCCCTTCGTTTGACAAATCAGCCATGGATGGTTATGCTATTCGTAAGGAAGAAATAGGTCAAAAGTTAAAGAATTAGAGTTTATCCCTGCAGGAAAAAAACCTGAAATGCCAATTATTCCGGTACTGTTCTAAAATTATGACAGGTGCAATGGTTCCTGAAGGAGCAGATATGGTTGTTAGCAGGAGGATGTTCTTGTTGAAGGAGTTATATTTCAATTAAAATTTAAATTCAAAAACTAACATTTTTTAAAACAAGGAGAGGATCTAAAGGAAGGGTCATTAGTATTTAAAAAGGATTACTAATTAATCCGGTTCTTATAGGCTTGCTTGCTTCGGTTGGTAAAAAAATCCTTTGGTTTATAAGCAGCCCATTATCTCAATAATCTCTACTGGTAATGAATTAGTATCACCGGATGATAAACCTGTTCCTCCTAAAATCAGGAATAGCAATTCCTTACAACTTCAGACCCTTTCTAATTCAATGGGCGCTAAATCAAATTAATATGGAGCAGGTTTGAGGATAGCATGGAAAGAATTTTCGAATCCGTTAGAAAAGGCAAGGGGAGTTATCCGATATTGTTGTCTTAACAGGAGGAGCTTCCGTCGGAGAATATGATTTTACTTCTGATGTATTTGAGCGCTTAAATGCAAAAACCACTTTACAAGACTTGCAATTCAACCGGGAAAAACCCGTGCTTTTTGCAACTGTTAATAATAAGTTTCTTTTTGGATTATCAGGAAATCCGGTTTCTTCCTTTGTGCAATTTAACTATTGGTAAATCCCCTATTAAAAAAAATTGAGCGGTAAACAAGGCAATGAGAAGGGGTTTTAAAAATTACCAATAAGTATTGATTCAGAAAAGAAAAAAAGTTGAACGCTTATTATTCTTCCCAATCCGGATAAATGAAAAAATGGAAGCAGTACCTCTTAATTTTCATGGATCTGCACATTTAAATGCATACCAGGGAGCGGATGGAATGGCAAGTTTTCCAATAGGTATTAATGAATTAAAGAAAGGAACAATAGTAGATGTTAGACCGATTTTAATAGAAAGATTAGTTATCTCTGATTTTCTGTCACAGATCGCTGTGATTTACGTTGTACTTATTGTATGCCTGAAGAAGGTTTTGATTGGATTAGCCATAAACAAATTTCTCAGTTTTGAAGAGATTCTGGATGTTGTAAAAGAAGCTGTTAAGCTGGGAGTTTGAAAAGATAAGAATAAACAGGTGGCGAACCTTTGGAAGGAAAGGAATAATTGATTTGGTAAGAATGGTTGCCAATGTGCCTGGAATTAAAGATCTTGCAATGACAACGAATGCTCGCAATTGGAACAGTATGCTCAGGATTTAGCAAATGCAGGACTTAATAGGGTGAATATAAGCCTTATACTCTTGACCTGAAAGGTAAAACAGATTACCAGAAAAGGAGAAAATTAAATAAAGTATTTAGAGACTTGAGGCTGCAGCAAAAGCAGGATTATTTCCAATAAAGGTTAACTGTGTAGTAAGTGATGAAACTACTGAATTGGATAGACTTGAATTAAATCATTTTGCGAGGATAATGGGTATAATCTTAGATTTTTTAAGACAAATGTCTCTGGAGGACGGAAGTTTTTATCCGGTTGAAGGTGGAGAAGGAGGAGTATGCAAGATATGTAACAGGATAAGGTTAACAGCTCAAGGTGATATTAAGCCATGTTTGTTTAGTGATCACGGTTTAATGTTAGAGAATATGGCGTAGAAAATGCCATACAGATGGCAGTGAGCATGAAACCTGCAAATGGTAAAAAGAATTTAGTCAATCAATTTTAAAATATTGGAGGATAATATGAAAAAACTAAGTCATATTAACGAATCTGGAAAAGCTGAGATGGTAGATGTTGGGGAAAAACCTGATCAAAGCAGAAAAGCAGTTGCAAAGGGTATGATCACCTTTCCGAAGAAACTATCCGTTTGATAAAAAGCAACCAGATAAAGAAAGGAGATGTTTTAACAGTTGCTGAAATAGCCGGGAAATTCAGGCCGCAAAGCAAACATCAACTTTGATTCCATTATGTCATACCTTAATGTTGAATAAAGTGAAAGTTGATTGTAATATTATTGAGGGCGGTGTTGAGGTAATTTGCATGGCCAAATCTCAGGGTAAAACAGGTGTGGAAATGGGGCTCTAACCGGAGTTTCTGTTGCTTTACTAACTATTTATGATATGTGTAAAGCAGTTGATAAAATATGGTAATGAACAAGATTCACTTGGTCCAGAAGACCAAAAAAGATATTTGAGTTATGGAAAAGTCAATAAAAGTTTTGTCGGTTTAGTATTTCTGAAAAGAAGGGTACAATAAAAGCGCCTGTTGATACAATATCACTAACTAAAGTTGTGTGAGAAGGATGCTCATTCGGTCCCTGGAATCGTATGGTAAGTTTGCTGGGAATGGAAAGCATTGATAAATTTTCTGAAGAGGCGGGCAGGGAAAAACAATTCGGTGAGTTTGCCGAGAATATAACCACTGAAGGAATTAAATTATATAAAAACCCTTCCCCTTGCAGATTTTTTTAATGATACACTGGAACTAGAAGTTACTCAGATCGGTAAAAGTGTCATGGACTAATTGTGAGATATTTCGTGAAATTGGGAACTGCGTAAAGCCAAAAGAAGGAATTTTTTGCCAGGGTAGTAAAACAAGGTGATATGAAAGCCGAAGACGAGTTATACTATAGTCCAAGGATTATTTCGGTCAACTGTTATTACACTTAGCGACCGAGCTCATAAAGGAATATATGCTGATAAAAGTGGAAAACAAATTGAGAAAAGACTCAATGATTTCTGGGGTAAATCAGGAAGGCCAAGTGAGATTGATTATGTTTTAATTCCAGATAATGAAGAACTACTGGAAGAAGCAATTAAAAAGGCTGTTAAAAACAAAAGTGATTTTATCTTTACAACCGGAGGAACGGGAATAGGCCCAAGGGATATTACACCTGATGTAATAAAAAACCTATGCTGGATAAAGAAATTCCTGGAATAATGGATCTTGTAAGAATGAAATATGGTGCTGAAAAACCTGTGCTTTATTGAGTCGTTCAATTGCAGGTGTAATAGATCATTCATGGTTTATTGTTTCCGGGTGTAGTAAGGCAGTTAATGAATATCTTGATGAAATACTAAAAACAGTGACTCATTCACTTTATATGATTTTATTTAATTGGATTTTTCATTAATTAATAAAAAACTCTATAAAGCAAAGTATAAGATTTAATTATACCGGATTGCATTAAAAAACTCCCTATACTTCAATGAAGTATAGGGAGTTTTTTCAATTTCTACATTCCTTATTCATCAACGGGAACAGGATGCGCAATTTTTTTCACGTATTCATCATAATCAAATCCTTTTTAATGAGGACTTTTATCATTGTGACATTTCAAACATACCTGTTTCTGTCGGTAATAATAGACCTCTGGCAAGTGATTTTTCTACTTTTCATTACGAGTTTGATTTGTAACCGCTTCCTGTCGTGCATGATTCACATGAAGCCTTCACTTACTTTTAAAGTTGCGATTAAGTCTTCATCAACATGGCCAACTGTAGAGTGACAAACTCAAACATTCTGGAAACATTTTTTTCATCACCTTTTAGGATTCCATTGCTTTGGAATGTTGTTGGCAGCCCATTTTTTGTATTGTGCACCAGTAGCTGGTTTGTTATGGCACATTTTACATTTTGAAGCACCAATATATTCATAATCCTGCGCAGTAGCATAGTTTCCACCTAAAAACAACAGGAAACATAGAAATAGAAAACTTTTTATATACATAATATTATAATTTTAATTAATTACTATCCTTGAACTTCATAAGAGTCATCAAAATTAAATTATATAATGGACATTGCCTATACCAGATATTACTGATATTTCTTGATTATGTCAGGAATACTCCTGCTAATAAAGAATATATTATTTATAACACCATAATTATGCCAAGTCCCAGGAAAAATATAAGAAGAATTTAATGGTCTTTATCCAAAGGCTGAAAACTCTTTCTCAACGACAACTCTGTCTAGTTTTCCGGATTCCACTAACTATTTAATTCTTGGGCCTGTCTTTTTTATATTCTTCAAGAGGAACATGTCCGTAAATATAAACTGTGTCCATTTGGAATTGCCTCCGGACGAGATGCGTATTAAGAAGTGGATTGTAAAAAATGAATCCCATTGCAAGTAATGCTTCATCACTATGAATAATTTGAGCAACTTTTACTGCCAACCAGGAATGAAATAGAGTGAAAAATTCAGGGAAACCATAGTTCAATCCTGACAAACCAATAACTGCAACTCCCCAGAAAACTGCCATATAATCAAATTTTTCCCAGTAGGTCCATCTTCCATATTCTGGTCGTGGTCCTTTACAAAGAAACATTTCATAGATGCCTTAAAGTCACTATATCCTTTTTGCTGAACATCAGTGAATTATTGCCAAATAAAAATTCTTTACTCTATTCCTTCTTTTGCTCGGAGTTGGAATAATGTTGAAAGGTGAAATGCAAAATATGCAAAGGTTACAATAGCAGCAAACCTATGATATTTCCTGCGTTTTTAACCTCCACTATCAATTGTGCCAGCCAGGCTGCCCATTCCATATGAGCAACTTCAATGTTATTCCTGTTAATGAAAGAAGTAAGAAACTAAGAATCACATAAGGATATGTGTTACTCTTTGTCTTTTGTTAAACCTGCATAATTTTTACCTTACCCTTGGGAGTTATGGTGCTTATTAATTTACGTTGTTTTAATGATCGTGGTAACCACATTAGTGTATGCAAACCAAAAAATCCGAAAACAAGTTGAGAAGAGAGGTCATTCCCAAAAAGCCCAAATAGAATTGGGTTATCATCATGAGTTGCGTGAGTGAGGTAACGAGTAAACTCCTTATTTAGCTTTGCTGTGACTTGCTGACAAGTGTTTACAATATTATTTTCTCGATCATTGAGTTAGGTATTGTCTCTGTTCAGGATCATATGTGCACCATGACAATCCGAACAGCGGGCGGCATCCATATCTCCCAGCATATATGCTTTACCATGATAAGTTTCCTTGTAAGTTGAAGATAGTTTCTCGTGACATTGTCCACATTGATCAGTAATTTAGTCATAAACTGATCCTTATCAATTAGCACTGATTTACTATGTGCGAATGACAGGTAGAACATGTAGGATAAGTTTTGCCTCCATTTTATTTACAATTGAGTGGTCACTTTCAATACATATTCATCATAAATACTCTTGTGCATTTCGCACATTTACTCGGTACATTGTTGGGATGAATAGAGATAATGTATCGCTTTCACTTCTTTCTGATGAGTGATATGACAATCAGTACAAACAGCACTTACCAATAACCTTTTTTTCCGTTAGTCCTTTACCATGGATACTTGTGGAGTAATCCATTTAATGCATTTACATTCCTTTAGGTGGGGCTGTTTTATTTGCATCCCGTCCTTCTTTTTGACATTCCCGCAAAGGTTTGGATTATTCCCTCTATAAGTTGGTGAAGTATCGTCGAATCTTGATTTCGTTTCATGTGTTCCAGGGCAATCGGTACAATAAGGTACATCATCTCTCTTTTCCAGATATCCAGTTCCATGACCACTAGTTAAATACTCTTTGATACTTCTATATGGCGTTTGAACAATTTATCTTTATTGGTTGTTTCGCAAGGTCGTTCTATTTCGTGCGAAGTACCGGTATGACATTTAGTACATTCAATATTATAATGGATTGAGTTTGGAAGATGATAGTATTGAAATCAAGAGTATCACCACTGCCTGAAACAAGTATTCCCCTTGTGAACCATCTTTCTGATGACAGTTTAAGCATGATTTATTTGAACTTATATCTTCAATCTTATTAGTCTGAGATTTATGGGGGGGATGACAATTGTACATGATGGAACATCTCCTGTGATTGTGTCCATAATTCACTCTTTATAACTTTTTGGTGAGTTTGTTCAATTTTTAAATGGCCACTTCATACATGTTCGTGCTATTTTTTCGGGTTTATTGAGAGTTTTGGACTTTCATAGGGTTAAAATCAAATGACTGTTGTGACAAATCACTGCATGTTGCAGTAACTAAAAGCCCACTATGATAAAGACCCTTTTCCATGTATGTTTTGACTATAATTTTCTTCTACATTGCTCTCGTTAAGACATTATATCTTTTTATGGGTGCCCTTCCTTATGACTATTTCCCACATAATATGGGAATATTCATTTTATAGGTCATAGATTTGGGATTCCATTGAGAAAGAATTCATGGCCTGTTCCGGACATTCCTCACAGTCAGGAGCAAATGGTTCATTTGGCTTATTGCCTGTCCATGAATTACCTGAAAAAACATCATATCAGTCTTTCATGGCAATTGGCGCAGTAACTGCTCCTTAATTTCTTCTCTGAAGGCATGTGGAAAGTCTTCAGCAACCACATCGCTATGACAACCCAGCGCAATCAGTATTCTTTATGAACTGAATACTTTAAGCATCTGCAGCAATAAACTTGAAACGGTTTTGCCATTTCTTTCCATAGTTAATTCCTGATCCTCATGGCACTCATACATTCTTCGTTTGACTGTGACATTACTGTATTTATGAATAAAAATGTAAAGTTATTAGTACCAGTTTTAAAACATTACCCAAATTTAAGAACCTTACTTTTCATTTCGTATATTTATTAAATTTTGTAAACGATTTATTATCAATTACTTTTTGTTGTCATTTATTTTAGATACATTTTTAGTTTGAAGAATTTATTTTCAGTTGTGAATATAGATGTAAATACCTGTTTGTGAAAAAAACATCATAAAAACTCTTGTTTATTTTTATTGTTGAAACTTAAAAAACTGTATTTTAATGTTATAGTTCTAAATCTATTTTATTTAGTTTCATTTTTTGTGCTATTATGATCAATATAATGTTAGTTAACCCTTTGATTAGATTTTTTAGAATAACTCCTGATGACACTCAAAACAGTCCATTTCTTCCCAATCAGTCATTTCAACGGATGATTAAAATATAAGGAACTGTCTGCATTTTGCTATTCATTTTCCCGGCAGGCCCTGGGCTTTAATTGAATGACATTAAATACAATCCTTGAAATAGTATGATTATCTTCACTTATAAAATTATCGTTATGACAACGATAACATCCCATTGATTCAAACATGCCCAGATAATTGGATATACATCCCACTGAGCTTTCATAAATGGAAAAATATTGTTGTTTATATCCTTCTGAATAGCACTAATTGCATCTTCAAAACAATTCTTTTATCAGCATAAAACTCTTCGTAATTTCTGGTATAATATCTGTGTATTCTGGCTGAGATATAACTCATAGCACTGTCTGAAGTGGGGAACTCTTTAATAAGGTTACCCATTAGCATATTTTTTATTTCCGGAATATCAGTAGATATTTTACCCGCTGTAATTGCATTATCAACAAAATGTGAAGGAGATAAGTAATCATGGGATGGTCTGTTGTGGCAATCCAGGCAGTCCATTTTCTTGATGGTTGTACTTTTCATCAGAATGCCTTCAAGTCCTCGTTTTTGTATACTCTGACTTTGCCTGTACTTAAATCGTGTATTTAACTTCTGCTATTGTATCTCGTTTCCAGTTTGCAGAAGTATACTCATTTGTACTCGGGATTAATATGCCAGTGTATTCCTTCAGATAGGCCTAAAGCACTATGCTGTGGTCTGTTTTCATTAATAACTGAATATTCCATTCGGTATTCTCCTCATCAGTTAAATAATGTTTTTTGTGACAAATTTGGGGTCGTAAAACTTTTGTGGCCAATGACACTTCTCACAAGTTCTCTGGGCCGGCCTTAAATTGTGGATGGGTGTTTCAATTGGAGTAGGATATGCCTTTGCCAAAGACGATATACCTGGTACATTTCCTGATAATTTTAGACTTCACATACCAGTTACACCGAAACAACATGACATTCAACGCAGTTTACCCTTGCATGGGCTGAACCATGATATGTTACATATTCCGGTTCCCATTACATCGTGACAAAGAGTTCCACAAAAATCGTTGGATTCTGTATAATGAAAGACTTCATAACTACAAGGCCTGTTAGTAGTAAGAAAATTGCCGTTACAAAAAGAAAAATTAAATACAAACATTCTCTGACTGGGATCATTTAAGTCAACAATCGGGAATTTAACCTCTCTTTTAACCTCTCTTTTTTTTTCTCCGCATTTTCCGAATGTTCCAATTGGAATCATGATTAGTCAATAACCAGAAATACAGGTAGAATTATAAAGGTAAACAGACCCAGATAATTACCTCCTTCGAAGGGAAATTTAACGAAATTAATAAAGTGAAAATTATGAGAAAAATGCTTGTTGATGCAAGCATAGCCCTTATAATTTGTTTGTCCAACTATAAAATGATTTTGGCAGTTTCATGGTTTTAAAATTTGTAGTTGCAATAGTCAGTAAAATATCAGGTACTACTATTAGCAGTACCTGTCAATTAATTCTTAAATTAGAATCCCCACAAATCTTGTAATTGAAACCAATACGGAATTCACCATCTTTCCAGTCGTGGTGTTCCATAAATAGTTATCCTGTGAAGAATACCATTGGATGCCGGTGATAAAAATTTCAAAGCGTGGGTTGCAGTAGCAACCTGATATCCAACACCAAAGTTTGGTTTTGATTCATTTGTAACAATTTGGGTTTTCTTTCATATTGTCAAGATTCTATGGAATTGAAATGGAAACCAATGATGATTGATCTGGAATTTTAGTCTTCCCATGAAACCAACCCCCCATTCTGTCATGATCTTCTCCTTCGTACTGATATTTTTTTGCTGCAACTGTATTATAATGTGTAAAACTTGCATTTACAGACAAAGAGAGCCATTCATTGAATTTTACGGCTTACCATAATCTGAGTTAAAATATGATAGTTGTTGGAAAACCTTAAATACAGAGTCTTCTGTTGAAGTGCATAAACTGACTCATTTTTGTCCATCTATCGCCCATATTTGCTAAACAGTTACATCATTGGCATGGTATTCCTACGCGTTTGTCTGAGGATATTCCATTTCACATTAAAATCCACTATTACATGTTCTTCTGGTAAATACCGAACCAATCTGAAGGTTATCTAAAATGGAATAATTAAAGGCCCATTCTTGTGTTAGCTGATGGAGCATATATTCCCCAAAGGTCAGAAACGCCATTTGTCTTAATAAGTCCAAACCTGTGTTGTATTTGCATTTCCAGAGTATTCTTGTCAGCAATTACAGGAGTTTGCTCATCTATTAAGAGCCCACCCACTATACATTTCGCTAACTGGTCTGTCTTTTTTCTTTTTCGGCTTTTGTGCATCACTATCCTGAGCAAAAACAACTCCAATACCGAAAAATGATTACAAGGAAATATAGTATATGTTTTTCATTTTTTATCGTTTTTAAAATTATTTATGTCAAGTGCACCTTGTTCTATCCAGGCAAGGACCTAAAGCTGCTTGATAGTTTGTATATTTTATATAGTGACTTCCGTCAGGCAGAGGGTAATAATAAATCGTACTTGATTCAGGATCATCAGTGTCTACCATTCCTGTTTCAGTTACACTGGCATAAGAGTTGCCCGGACTAAGGCAGGTAGTTGCCCGCCAGTATCTTGACAACCTACGCATCCTTGATCGGGTCCAGATAGGCTCAATATCCTGTTCGAAAATTTACAGTATCAATGGGTGGCACAACCGGCTCAACATGTACTTATACTGACACGAGGACAGCATCATCATAAAAGTTGCAAAAGCAACTCCAATAAAAAAGTAATTTATTCATATTAGATCGATTTAAAATTGTTTCAAATATTAACATACAAGATTAGAAATTTAATCAATTTTCAAGCTATTCAGTGAGTGATATATCTCTATTGGCTTTTGTTATATGAACGCAATGATATTGATACACATCAACATTTTATAGATGTAAATCATTTATAGCATATTTAGTCAAAATTAAATTTTTCTTGTGCATTGTAACAATCAGAATACAACAAGATGTGTTGTTATTAAAAGGTATAGTTTGTCTTAAATTGAGTAGTGTATATACTGACGTTTAGGGTAGATATGTCATATTCAAAGCCTTCAAACTGATAGATTATTTCTAACACTGTTCTATTATAACAACTGGAACAATAAGAAAGAATAGTATTTTTGCCCTTTAAAAAAACTTAATTATATGATTTAATTCCAACTTTGGGTTGACCATTGAGAATTTTTTGTTAAATCGGGAAAAGGAGGTGCTGGTTCAGTACATTTTCGTAGGGAGAAATATATTCCTAAGGGAGGTCCTGATGGTGGTGATGGAGGAAAAGGAGGTGATATCATTATGAGGGGTAATACACAAATGTGGACATTGCTTCACTTAAGATATACCAGACACCTCAGGGCGGAGCACGGGATGAATGGAGGAAAACAATTAAGTACAGGAGCAAATGGAAAAGTTTATTTTATTGAAGTTCCACTTGGAAAACCCTTGCCCGAAATTCTGAAACAGGGGAGTTACTCGGTGAAATTACAGAAGACGGACAAATAATAACTCTCCTTAAAGGAGGTAGAGGAGGGCAAGGCAATGATCATTTTAAATCAGCTGTAAATCAGGCTCCCAATTATGCTCAACCAGGAGAAGAAAGCATAGAAGCACCCATTATATTTGAATTAAAATACTTGCAGATATTGGATTAGTAGGCTTTCCCAATGCAGGGAAATCAACATTCTGTCTGTAGTTTCTGCTGCTAAGCCTGAAATTGCTGATTATTTCCCTTTACGACCCTAACCCCAAATCTGGGAATAGTTTCATACGTGATAACAGACATTTGTAATGGCTGATATTCCTGGGATCATTGAGGGTGCCAGCGAAGGTAAAGGTTTAGGAATCCGGTTTCTAAGGCATATCGAAAGAAATTCGTGTTATTGTTTATGGTAACCGGTGATGCAGATGATATTGCAAAACGAATATTCTATTCTCCTCAATGAACTAAAGCAGTACAATCCGGAGCTTTCTTGATAAAAACCGCATTCTGGCAATTACAAAATCCGATATGCGGATGAAGAACTGATGAGTGAAATCAAAGTTGATCTACCTGATATACCTTATGTTTTTATTTCTTCTGTTGCACAAAAAAATCTGGATAATTGAAGGATAAAATCTGGATAGGATTGAATAGATGATTTTAGTAACCTAACAGAGATTTAAATTATACTTTAAATCCAATTCAATTATATTATTCTTGATAGCAAATTTAACCAGGTCAACTGTAGTTTTAATATTGATTTTTTTCATAATGTTGGTCTTGTGAGTCTCAACCGTTCGCACACTTATGAATAATTTGTCAGCAATTTGTCTGTTACTCTGGCCTTCAGCAAAAAGTTTAAGGACTTCCATTTCTCTGTCCGACAGTCCTTTCTGAATCTTTTCCTTTTCTTTTTTACGGGTCCATTTTGCCAAGGAAAGAGTTTAATAATATGTTTGTAATTGTTTTAGCATAAAATCATAACCATTTCTTAATGTATAAATGCTTCAAGAATTTCAGATCTGCCTGTTATCACTACTAAGATAGCCCTTAGCACCCACTTTTATCAATCTTAGGATAAAAAGGACTCATTACCTTTCATAGACAGAACCAGTATTTTTAGTTTGGGAAATCTATGTGATAATACTTTGATATCTTCAATAACCCTTGGCTTTTCTTTGTGCACTACAATGATTGCAACATGAACCAAAGTTTTTTGTAGTCCAACAATTAATTCATCAGCTGTTGAATTACATGTCCCACTTCAATATCATCTGCATTACTAATTAAAGCACTAAGTGAATCACAGATAAAAGGATGCTCATCAATTATCGAAACGTTAATCATTTTAAAAAATATCAGGCATTTTAAAACAAGTCTGCGAAGTTAATAAACTGAATGAATTATGCATTAAAATTGTTTTAGCTTATTATTGTTACAAAACCTTAACTTTGTTGCAATATAAAATCCCTTTCTTATGTCGGAGTCACCAACATATATTAATTATCTTGAGATAACCAACAAGGTTAATGAATAATTCTTACACAAAAAAACACAGAAGAAATTCTTCAGCAAATTGTTTATGCTATAAAATGTCGAAAAAAACATAAAAACCTCATGTTTTGTCCGTATTTTATATAAGCTCAGGAATATAAGAGTCATAAACAAGAATTTACAGGCATTTGTTATGAAAGATATTTCACGATTAATCAGGATTGAAAGGGCCTGTTTTCAAATGTGTTATTCAGATGAAAAATAGAGCAAGGGAAAAGGACTATAATAAGGAATCGTTTATTTCAAATATTGCAAATTACTGACCACTTATTTTGAACGAACAAACAATAATAGAGCAAATGGTCTTCAGGAAGAATATCGAAAAGATTCAACAATTATTTTCTAAATTTCTTCAGCGGTTTTTAAATATAAATACTCCATAATCGTGACATTTATCATGACCTAATGCCATTTAAAGAAAAAAGATATCCTGGTTGATTTCAAGTCTTTATGATGCTTATGCAATTGAACGTGAAGGGCGATTCTCGGAAACATATGCTTGGACAATATGGTCAGTTTAAATTTAACTTCCTTCCCAAGATAACAGGAGCGTCTTTGTTAGTCAGGCCTTCGAGATTCTAGAGAAAAAACACTTTGACCTTGTCATTTTATTATGGTTGGTGCTGACAAGAAAAGGCCTCTTGTTGCAAGCAGACAAATAAAAAAAAGATATCCATACCTTCCAATTTTCCTGCTTACTAATATAGTGCTGATTTTTCCTTATTTTCAGGATGTAATTAAGGATTATAAGTTTGCTGATAAATATTCAGCGGGAAACGGTGATACGAATATTTTCTTCTCAATGATTAAGATATTGGAAGATCAGATAAATGCTGAAAATGATACTAATATTGGAAAAGTCAGGTGATTGTACTTGTTGAAGATACACCGGCTTATTACTCTCGTTATCTGTCCTTTTTGTATAAAGTTTAATGGAACAAACCCGAAGAATCATTGATGATGTCAGTACTGATGAATTGTACAAGGTTTTACGTATGGGGCAAGCCTAAATTTTACTTGCAACTAATTACGAGGATGCTGTGGAACTAATTAGAAAATACAAAAAAATATCTATTTATGTCTTATTAAACAGATGTCAAATTTGAAAGAAAAGGTATCCTAAGCGAGAATGCAGGAATTGAATTACTAAAATACAGCTGGAAGAGGCATAAGAACCTTCCAATTGTTATTCAGTCTTCAGATATTTACATATCAAAAAGTAGCAGATAGTTTTAATCCTTATTTATATATTAAACATTCGGAAACATTATATCAGGATTTCGAAGATTTTATCACTAATTATCTTGGGTTTGGTGACTTTGTGTTTAAGGATAAGCTAGAAAATGAAATTGCCAGTGCATCCAATATAACGAGTTCGAACATTTACTAAACATATACCTGAAGAATCTTTGTTGTTTCATGGGGGTCGTGATCACTTGTCGATGTGGTTAATGGCAAGAGGCGAAAAAAGGGCAGCAAGTATGTTAATACCTAAGAAGGTAAGCGATTTTGAAATCCAAGTGATTTTAAGGAAAACAGTAATAGCATTAATCAAAGAACATAGGTCTGAACAGGAAACAGGAAATATTATTACTTATAAAGAAGGTAAAAAGATTAGTGAAGATAATATATATTCACTTTCAGATGGATCGTTGGGAGGAAAGGGGAGAGGATTGGCCTTCATTAATGCTCTGATTCATAATTATGATTTCAGTAAGGAACTACCGGATATTCAGGTTAGAACACCTAAAACATTTATTATTGGAACATCAGAATTCGAGTTATTCATTAAAAAAAATAAACTACTAAAAATCATCGTTAATGAACCGGATTATGTCAATATAAAAAAGGAATTTATAAAAGGAAAGTTAAGTAAAGAGTTAACAGACAAACTTAGATATCTTCCCAAAAAGGATAACAAAACCTATCGCCATTCGTAGTTCAGGCCTTTTTGAAGATTCGATTACGCAGCCATTTGCAGGTATTTTTGAAAACCTATTTATTGCCCAATAGTAATAAGGATTTTGAAATTAGATTACAACAGGCGTTGGATGCCATTAAACTTGTTTTTGCAAACAGTTTTATTCCAGTACCGCCAAAGGATATGTAAAGGCAATAAATTATAATATTGAGATGAGAAAATGGCAGTAGTATTACAAGAAGCTGTCGGAAGTCAATATGAGAATGATTATTATCCTCATATAAGTGGTGTTGCTCAATCATATAATTATTATCCCTTTGCTCATATGAAACCAGAAGAGGGATTTGCCGTTGCTGCTGTTGGTCTGGGAAGATATGTTGTTGAAGGACAAAAGGCATATCGTTCTCCCCTAATATCCCGGAACGGAAATAAACTCTCCAAAGGATCAGTTTAAGAATTCTCAGGTAAAATTTTATAGTATTAATCTGAGTAAGGAAAATTTAAATTTACTTGATGGAGAGATGGCGGGATTAAACTATGGTGACATAGAAACTGCTGAAAAAAAACATGGTACATTTAAACATCTGGCCTCTGTTTATAATCCCGATAGTAACACGATATATCCAGGGCTTGTAAAAAAAAGGTCAAGAATAACAAAACTTTGCTAATATTCTTAAATACAATTATGTACCATTGGCCAAAACCCTTGAACTTGTGTTAAATCTTGGCAGAGATGCTATGGGGTCGCCAATTGAAATTGAATATGCAGTTGACCTTAATAAGGATAAAGATGGAAAAGCTTCTTTTTATATTCTGCAAATAAAACCATTGTTAGTTCAGGAATGGAATGTAATATTGATATGTCTCAAATAAAATCAGAGAATTTAATTCTATACTCTGAAAAAGGAATGGGTAATGGTCAGTTGATGATATTTATGATGTGATTTAGTTGATATCGAGGAGTTTGACAAATTCTAAAACTGAAGAAATGGTTGAGGAAATAGAGGACTCTAAATAATTTCATGATTTCACAAAAACAGAAAATACGTTTTGATTGGTCCGGGCGATGGGGAACCAGGGATAAATGGATAGGATTTCCTGTGAATTGGTACCAGATATCAAATGCAAGAGTAATTGTGGAAACCAGTTTGAGTAATTTTCCATTGGAGGCTTCTTCAGGATCTCATTTTTTTCATAATGTAACAAGTATGAATGTTGGTTATTTTACTGTTCAGTCGGAGTTGACCAATTGTTTTATTAAGTATGATGAACTGAAAAAACAAAATCAGTAAAGGAAGGAAAGTTCTTTAAAATAGCAAGTTTTGAAAATCCTTTAACCATTAAAATGGATGGCCCGGAAAGAATCTATTTAATTCATAGTTAATTATTTCACAATGAAAAATATTTTTCGGGAAATATTTTTGTTTTTTTTCTCCTAAAAGCGTCGTATAGTCAAAGAAAGGTTAGAACCAATATAAATTATTTCTTTAATATATTGATAATCTGGGCTTTGTATAACCCCTTAAAAGTTAAACCTTTAATAGCCTGACTATTTTCCTACATTTGTGATCAGTTTTAAAAATAATACAACTAATTAGTACATTTTATTGATATGAGCAAAATATTGGAAAAGGAGTATTTCTCTAAGAATGTTGTAAAAATAGTTCTTGATGCTCCTGAAATTGCAAATCCCGTAAACCGGGACATTTCGTCATTATTAAGATTGGCGAAAAGGAGAAAGAATACCCCTGACAATTGCTTCATCGGACCCTGATAAAGGAACCATTACTTTGGTTGTTCAATCAGTAGGTGTAACGTCCGCCCAAACTAATCAACCTTGAAGTAGGTGACGATGTACTGATGTTGTTGGTCCATTGGGGCTTGCAACCCATATCGAGAAAGTTGGGACAGTACTTTGTGCTGGAGGGGGAGTTGGTGTAGCACCACTTTTGCCAAATGGAGGGTTTTAAAAAAGCCGGAAACAGAGTAGTAACAGTTTTGGCTGCCAGATCAAAAGATTTGGTAATTCTTGAAGAACAAATGCGAGAATTCTCCGATGAGGTTATCATCATGACAGATGATGGTAGCTATGGTAATAAAGGTCTTGTGACTCAGGGAATGGAAGAAGTTTATAGAGCGTGAAAAGGTAAATTTTTCCGTGGTTATCGGACCTGCAATCATGATGGAAGTTTGCTGCTTTAACAACTGAAAAGTACAATATAAAAACATATGCCAGCCTGAACACAATTATGGTTGATGGAACCGGAATGTGTGGAGCTTGTCGTGTGAATGTGGGGTAAACAAAGTTTGTTTGTGTTGATGGCCCTGAGTTTGATGCACATCAGGTTGATTTCGACCAAATGCTGATGCGATTGGGTGCTTATAAAGATCAGGAACAGGCAGCATATCAAATTATTTAGAAACCTTGAAACTGTTGGTTAATGGAGAATATTACAGAAATAAAAGCGGAAAGAAGCCAGGAATGGCGTGACAAGATCAGGAAATCTATAAAACAAAAGAACGACTTGAAAAAGTACGTGTTAAGATGCCTGAAGAAGATCCGAATATAAGAAACACGAATAATATAGAGGTTAATACGGGCTTAAGTGCAGAGGCAGCAAAACTCGAAGCACAAAGGTGCATGACTGTCCAAACCAACTTGTTGACAGGCTGTCCAGTTGGTTCAATATTCCTAATTCATTAAAAGATTGAAATTGAAGATTATTTGGGGGGCGGCAAACTGTTTTAAAAGATACGAATGGATTACCGGCAGTTTGGTGGGCGTGTTTGGCCGCAGGAAAAAACAATGCGAAGCACAATGTTTCTATTATATTAAACTCAATAAAACGCCTGTTGCAATTGGCTTTCTTGAGCGTTTTGCTGCTGATTTTGAACGAGAAAACGGAAACAATGGCAGTTCCGGGAAATTGCACCACCAAATAATATTAAATTAGCTTTTAGTAGGCTCTGGCCCTGCTGGTTTAGCAGTTGCTGGTGACCTTGCCAAGTTCGGTTTTGATGTTACGGTTTTTGAAGCCTTACACGAAATAGGCGGTGTTTTAAAATATGGAATTCCTGAATTTAGACTTCCAAATGGGTATTGTTGACTTTGAAATTGACAATCTTAGAGAATGGGCGTTAAATTCCGGACTAATTTTATAGTTGGCAAAACTGCAAGTTTTGATGATTTAAAGAAGATGGTTTTGAAGCGTTTTTTGTTGGCTCCGGTGCCGGTTTACCAGATTTATGAATATTCCGGGTGAAAATTATATGGTTATTTTCTCATCAAATGAATATCTTACACGAGTAAACCTCATGAATGCTGCAAATCCTGAATATGACACTCCTGTGTTAAGTGGTAAAAATTGTGGCCGTATTGGTGGTGGTAATACTGCCATGGATTCAGTTCGTACAGCAAAACGTTTAGGTGCTGAAAGAGCAATGATAATTTATCGTCGCCTGAAGCAGAAATGCCAGCACGAGTTGAAGAGGTACTTCATGCAAAAGAAGAAGATATAGAATTTATGAACCTTCACAATCCATTAGAATTTATGCCGATGAAAAGGAAATGTTAAAAGCATGAAAAATTCAGAAAATGGAACTCGGGGAACCTGATTCTTCCGGCAGACGCCGACCTGTTCCTTTCGAAGGCTCAGAATTTATAATTGATGTGATACTGTAGTTGTAAGTGTTGGGGTTTCACCTAACCCTCTTGTGGCTGCAAGTTTACCTCACCTTGAGGTGACCGACTGGGAACCATTGTTGTTGATGAAGATACTATGCAATCAACTACTATACCTGATTTATTTGCAGGCGGTGACCATCGTTAGAGGTGGAGCAACTTTTTATACTTGCTATGGGGGACGGTCGTAAGGCCGCCGCCGGAATGCATAAATATGTTCAGGAAAAAAATTAAGGCTAATTAATTTCATAACGTTAAAATTAAAAATTAGAACCATGGCGGATCTTACAACAAAATATCTTGGAACTTACCTTAAGAAATCCTATCGTTATTGGAAGTTCAAGCCTTACTGATACTGTTGAAAAAACTTGTGGAACTGGATAATAATGGTGCAGGTGCTGTTGTACTTAAATCATTATTCGAAGAACAAATCTTACTAGAAGCAGACCACAAACTTAAACAGGCTGAGAAAAATAATATGATTACTCTGATCATTCAGAGACATTTGATTATATAGATACTATATCAAGGAAAAAGAACTCAATAATTATATAGGTCTTTTTCAGGGAAGCGAAGAGCAAAAAAAATATACCGATAATTGCTAGTATTAATGCTGTTACTTCTTCAGAATGGACTGGCTTTGCAAAACAAATTGAAGATGCCGGAGAAAGATGCTTTGGAGTTAAATGTTTTTGTAATGCCTTTCAATTTTGTAAAGAATGTAATGAGAACGAAAGTGCTTATTACTCAATTCTAAAAAAGTAAAAGGGGACTGTTAGCATTCCTGTTGCAATGAAATAAGCCCGTATTTTGCAAATCTGGGTAAGGTAATAACTAATCTTGAAGAAAAACGGGGCTGATGCAATAGTTATGTTCAATAAGTTCTCAAACCCTGATATTGATATTATAGTCAGAAACTAATTCATGCCGAAGTATTCAGTAAACCAACTGACATTTATAATTCACTAAGATGGATTTCTCTTGCCTCAAGCAGACTAAAAACTGACTTGGCTGCATCCACAGGTATCCATGACGGAGAAGCTGTAATTAAGCAAATTCTTGCCGGAGCAAATGTTACTCAGGTAGCATCAACCATATATAAAAAATGGTACAGGAAGGCTAAAAGAGATGCTTAGTTTTATGCATAACTGGATGGAAGAAAATGGCTTTAACTATATTGATCAGTTCAGAGGTAAGTTAAGCAGTAGTGCTTCAGACAAACCTGAATCCTATGAAGAGAGTTCAGTTTATGAAATACTTTAGTGAGATTGGGTAAAGATCTCTAAACTTTTATATGGAAAAGGGTATCAATCAATTTTGGTATCCTTTTTTTTATTTCCTGTAAATAACAATAATCCTGTATATTTAATGTAACATCAGTTATTATAAAGAGTAGTTATCCCAATTTGATTATTATTTTTATTATCAAACTCAAAAAAATAAGTAGTTTTTCTCAATTCATGCAGCGTTTGAATAAAAAGTATCTCTACTATGTAGTCGACAATTAAATTCTAATGCTTATTTGGTTTTGCAAGAACTAACAGTTTAAAATCATTAAATAAAAAATCTTTATGAGAAAAATTCAACTTTTAATTGCGGTTACTATTTTATGTACTTTCAATATAACTTTTGCCCAGGAAAATAATTGTGATGACTTTACTTCTGACAATTGGCCTTCTAATGTTTCCTTTATAGGTGGAGATACTATTGGTTTCAGTCAAGGCGAAACAAACCAATTGTTTTAGGCCCTCAAAGTTTCTGTTATTTTAATCAATATGATCCGGGCATATATGTTTTTGGACCAGTAAAATTCGATTTTGATGGAAGTGATCAAACTGCTCGTTTTGAAGTTTATGGTTTTTTATGGACAATACAATCAATTGGGATTTTCGGTAAATGGATTGCAGTAAAAATATTTAGATGATTCTTTCCCTATGAACCTTGGAGGCTCTATCATAAATCTGGATACGAGTGCTACTAATATTGGATATTGGACCATTTCCTATTTAACAATCTCTGGAATTATTGATAATATGAGATATATGGATTTGAATCTGGTATAGTTGAGCTATGTATAGGTTCAGATTCTCCGGTTACCGGAATTGACTCTGAAATAACAAGTTTAAGTAGTTTAATTGTATATCCAAATCCTGCTCAGAATGAAGTTAATGTGAATACCACAGATTTGATTACAGAAATTCAGATTTATTCTCTTTCAGGGAAATTAGTACATAAGTATGAATCCATATATTCAAAGGAATTTAAGATAATCCTATCCGAATTTTTATTCAGGAATGTATCTTATGAAAGTTCAATTCAAGAACGAATCAAATGAATTATTAAATTGATAGTAAACTAAATGGATCTTAAGATTATATGAACTATGATGAGAATATATTTATTAATAAATTAGCTGTAAAGAAGAATACAATTATTTCGAATCATTTTATATGAGAATACTCCTGAAACTAAATATATTATTATTTCTTTTATTGCTGCTGTTTATGTAATAAGAAGGTTTTGGATACACCATAAATGAAGATTATAATTTAATTTACAAAATTGTATTATCCTGCCCAAGTTCTTTCTTCGATTATTCAGATTTACCTATTGTTCATCAAGCTGTGAAACTTTGCATCAGATGATTGGCCAATGGGTAAATTGTTTTCCGAAGGTGATACTGTGGGTTTTTCACAGGAAGGTATATTTCCTGTAATAGTTATGCCCACAGGAATCTGTTCTTGAATAATCCTGATCCGGGAATGTATTTATTTGGACCTATAAATTTGAATTTAATGGAGAGTCTCAAATGATACAAATTTGAGGTTTATGGATGGTTTAATCAATTATAAGGATATGGGATTCGAAGTTAATGATAATGATTATATTGATTTAGGAGTTGAGTTTCCATTTCTGTTGGCGGAATTGAAGTAGAATTGGATACTACTGCAACAGTTTTTTGGTAGTATGGAAAGTTCTTATTTAATATTTAAAGGCAATATTGATGAGATTATTTTTTATGGCTTCGAATCAGGTTTTGCTTGAATTATGTGTAAAAAACAATATTGACCTCCGGTAATTGATAAAAATGCATCAATCTATTTTGATGATTTCTATAATACCACGGTGAAGTTACAGGTTCATATCAAAACAAAAACACCATTGGGTTATTCCCAGTATGCAGGGAGCAAACTTTATTGTGAAGTTTGATGAATTCCTGGGATATACTCCAAAAAAGATTAGTCTGGTTCATGCCTATACAGATATTAATAGTTCCAGACTATTAAATGTACAATTACCAGGCACACCTTTAATAATTATCCCTACCAGACTCTTTAAATGATCTGATTGATGAGTATGGTTATGAAGTTGAGGTTTACAACATTGTAAACGGATTAATGTGGAGTGATCAGTTAATCTCCACCTTTATCAGGTGGTTTATTGATTCAATTTTAATATCTGGTACTGTTTAAGTCAAAATTAGAGTTGGAGCAAATATGATGGGTTCAGAACTCAGAAGTGTTTGTTCATATTATTTAAACGAAACCAATTAATATTATCCCGGAAGAAGAAGAATGCCAAAACCCGAAAGTGATATATTGATTAAAATGGTTGAAAAACTTCAGAATAATTTTGATTCTGAGGTTTTTAAGTATATCTATGGTATTCTATCTCCCAAACTATATTTCGTATGTATAAGGTATTTAAAGGATCAATATGATGCACAGGATGCATTGCAGGAGACCTTTATTATTATTTATGAAAAGATAAAGTCCTTTAAAGGAAAAGGAAGTTTTGAAGGTTGGGGCAAAGGAGAATTGCAATAAATCACTGTATTCTAAAGCTTAAAAAAAGGAAAGTAGTATTTGATTTACAAAGAAAACAAATTTTTCAGATACAGAGGAAGAGTTGTTTGAGAATACTGATGATCAATCAGAGGTTAAAAGAAACTTGAAAAAATGCTTTGCTCAAACTTCCGGATGGGTATCGTACAGTTATCAATTTGTTTGTTCTTGAAGGTTATACACATAAGGAAATAGCCGGAATGCTTAGTATTCAGGAGAGTACATCACGTTCACAATGAACAGAGGGAAAGGCTGCACTTAAAAAATAATGTTGGTAGCACAATGAGGAAAAGAGTATGACATAGAACGTTTATTGAAGGCTGATTTGTTAGATGAAAGTCCCAAAAAGTTCCTGATACTCTTTTTCAGCAAATTGAAGAGAAAATTGCCAGAAAGAATAAGAGAAAAAAATATATCAGATTCTTAAATGGATAGGGCTGGGTTTAATTTTGTTATTTCCCTTGGAATTTATGTGATACAATTTTCCAATATTGGAAATGTGAATCATTCAACTTCAGTTAATACTGAGGTATTGAAGAAAAAAGCCGATCAAAATGCCTTTGATGATTTAGAAACACAGAAGAAAATAATAAGGAAAAAAGAAAAACTATAATTTGACGATAGATCCTCAGATTCAATCATAACAGTTAAAAATAATGAGAACAATAATTCTAAAAATAAACCAGTAAAAAACTTCAATATAAATAACAAAACATCAATTAAGCAGAACAAAGAGAACATTTATCAGAAATTATTAATAATGAAAGTGTAATAATTGAGGCCGGGAGTATAACTGAATCAAATAATAAAAACAGAATTGCTTTTTTAAGTGAGGAAAATAAAGAGTCAGGTGGCAGTAATTCTGATCTTCATTCATTAGGTGACTTTTATCAATGGAAGAGAATATTGGGAAATTAGTTAGTATTGATAGAAGTTTGTAAAATTATTATGACTCTATCGTTATAATTGACAGGGATTCAATTTACGACAATGAAATTAATGGCATTAATTCAATATCTGAGAAAGAAGATAAATCGTTTAAAAATTTCACTTCAGTTTATGGTGGACCAATAGCATACAATATTGCAGTCTTTAAACCATATTTCGTTTCAGGGAGTTTTTAAGTGATCAGACATTCAACTCCTTTGGTTATGAGATTGGAATAACTTATTCCCGAAAGTTGAGTAAACGTTTTGCTTTAAACTGTATCTGGAATATATAATGAAAAGAGAACAGGATTTATTTTGATGTCTTGATAGGGGGTGACTATTTTAATCTTCACAAAAATAATAAGTTAATCCAATTGAAATTTAGATGATCCAAATCCTGTATTGCTTTTTAGCAGAGGATGTTGCATTGAGATATCGCTTAATAGCCTGATGATTTACCTGGGTATGTTATTATGAGTTTATTGATTTCAAAGAGATATAAATTGGGTGTTGGGGTTTTGATTTAGGAACAAAATATTAAACTAAATTTCAGAAAAAAACCAATGTTGTTGTAGAATTTCCGGAAGATATTACTGAAAGTTTAATGCCTATCGAATAAAGGTTGGAACTACTTTTGGAATTAAAATAAAAAAAGCGGATGTTTATTAAGTGTATCCCCGCTTATTCAATTCTTTTTACAAATACTGATTTCTTCATTTTTATGCAGGTTCATTAAGTGAAATTATAATACCCCTTGAATAAGTTTTGAGTTTTTAAAGAATTAGTTCTTTTCTCCAATACAATTTCTCTCTCCCCATTTTAACTGAGGTTTCAAGATCATTGCTTGAATTTTCCGTAAATCTTTTATCAATTACAACTTTACCCTTTAAAAAAGGGGAAAGGATAACAGTTGATCCAACCAAATCAAAATACCCCTTTTCTTGCCCCTTTATTTATAGAAACGTTTCGTATGTATTGACAATAATTCCCACCATAGTGGCAACCAACTTCAGCCATAATAATATTACCAAATTATGGTAAAAGTTACAAAAAAAATTTTTCCCTTTTATTTGGCCAGAAAAATCTCAAGCATTTCTCAAAGGCAATAGAATTTACAGAGAAAAAGATCCCATAAAATTCTTTCTTGTATGTGAAATATGACCCTAACGGGAAAATGAAATCGATGATAGTTATAGGGAGCGAGCCTGACTAAAAATTAAAACTGCCGTCTTTTATATCTCTGATTTAAAACTTTATCATCGAGAAATGAATTTTTACGTTAAAAGCGTGAACCTTTAATAATGAAATCGAATTGCCAATAATGCATAAGCCATAATTTTTTCCATCAGCAAGGTGATATAAATAATAATCGATAAAGTATCTATCGTCTTGCACTCTTTTTTAGTTTGCGTGTAAAGAATCGTTTGAAATGATTCGAACTCTTGCTTTTGAGCAATACTCATATCAATCTGATTTCATTTATAAAAGGCTTTATCTTTTTTACCGTTGATGGAGATTTCATTATCTTTCCATAAAATGAGGATAATACTTTTCTTTTTGCCAGCATAAACAAACTTGCTTCGCCCACCGGATTATTGTATAGCCAGATCAGCCATTTTTCACCTGATACTTTTTCCGATTTTAGAATCCCGTTTCTCTTTCTATATAATTGTTTTGGAGTTTGTTGATCAGAAGGATAGAAAGCAATAATAGAAATCACTAACAGTATAAGAATGATGATATACTTTATATTTATTTTCAATAAGCGTTTTTATTTTGAGCACAAAGCCATAGCACATCTCACTCCATCAGCAGCACTGGAAATAATACCACCGGCATAACACTTCCTTCACCAACAAAACAGATTATCAAAGCCATCACATCTTCCATCTTTTTGGCGAACCACCTGTATTGGCGATGATGTTTTATTTTCAAGACCCATAAAAGTACCTTGTTCAAATCCTTTTAGTTTCTCCTAAAATCATTCATTCCTTCAGAAATTGCATTGCTAAACTATTTTAGGATTAGATTATTAAAGGTGCAGTTGTAAACCCATCGATAACTGCTTCTGCCTATTCCTTTGACTCAACCCCTTTTATATAGTCAACGGCTTTGGTTGGCCGGGATCACATAACCATTTGAAAATTATAAAACTGTTCTTCAAGTTTATCCATCCAGTCAAGTATCTCCAATGGTGTACATTTATGGCCGAGTAACATATCCGGATGTACTACCACCACACAGCCGGCATTTGAAAAAATACCATTGCGTTTATAATAACTCATTCATTAACCACGCTTTTATTTTCATAAGCGGCAGCAGGTACAAACTGTCCCTCCGGGCACATGCAAAAGGAATAGACCCCAAGGCCTGATTTTTTTTGGTGGCAAGACGATATTCAGCGGCCTTTACGCCGGGTAAATTTTTCTTTACCCCATTGTGCCCTGTTTATTAGTTTCTGATCATGCTCAATACGATGGCCAATGGCAAAATTCTTGGTCCCAAACAGAACTCCTCTTCTAATCAGCATTCTATATGTATCATAAGCAGAATGGCCGGTTGCCAGAACAACATAATCGGTCTCAATTTCGCCGGTATTACAAATTTTTTTCTACTTTTTTATTCCTGACCAGAATATCTTCAAGTTGTGTATCAAACAAAAGGTTCCACCGTTTTCCTGAAACTGTTTTCCGTAGATTAGCAACCACAGTTTTAAGATTATCAGTTCCAACATGTGGATGAGCCATATACATTTATTTCTTCCGGAGCACCTGCTTCACGTATTCTGACATGATAAAACGTCGTTCAGCCGAAATACGTTTTGAACGGGAATCAGTTTTCCATCTGAAAATTTCCTTGCCCACCCTCACCAAACGCATAATTGTTTTGAGCAGTAAAGTTACCATTGGTCTCCAGTTGATTGATAGCTTTGCCTCTTTTAACCACATCGAACCACGCTCGATAATTGTAAACCTGGTACCACTAGAAGCAATATATAAGCACTAAAAAAACCTGCCGGTCCACTACTATCACAATTACTTTTTCTTTTCTTTTTTTTATGGGATATCTAAAGAAGCAGGAGGGATATATTCATTTCCTTTTAGTTGATCAGACTTTACAACTAAGTTCACTTGCCAGTATGGATTGTTTTTATTTCGAGCATCCAGACTTTTCTTACTATTGAAAAGAAAAATCATAATACCTATTCGTTTACGTATGGCTGCCTAACTTCACACTTGAGAAATTAGTTTGGAAGTTTAATATGTAAAGTCTTAAAACCCATAATAATAGTACTTAATAAGATAGTCTTTTCAGATAAACCTATATGATTCTGCAAAGATATTCCCAATTGTTAAATAATCAGGTTGTTTTTTTACTCCTACTTCTAAAATTCTGGCTGATACTGTGAATGAGATTGTGTTTAAACCTGACTTTACTATGATAGTATTCTTGCGGGGTAATAATACCATTTAATTAACGATAGCAGAATTGTTCAGATGTCTCAAAAAGTATAATTATAAGTTTGAATACTGATAACCATTTCCACTTAATTTAGAATTATCACCCATCAAAATAATTGAAAACTAAAAGAATACTAATTATTGCTAAATATTACCAAGACATTACCAATACAAGGCTCTAAATAGCCCATGACAAAAGCCATACGGGCGTTTATTACCCATAGTGGGTTACTATTATATCTAAAATTGCACTGTGAGAATAGAGACATATTCAACACATATTGGAGATTTATAATGTACTTATTGAAAATCACTAGAGTGTATAAAGGGCTAAAAAATAATATTGGGTAAAGATAATTATTTACAAACGAAAAATGAATTGTGATAATCAATATTTAATAGTGGAAGATTCAAATAAATTTCATTGAACAATTGTAAAACTAATTTTAAAACCAAATAAAAACTATGCAAAATATTATTCAAAGTATAATTTACAAATCATTAATTTAAAACGTTTTAAAGAATGAAAACATTTACAAAATTTTTTATTAATGCTGACCTTTTTGGTCTCCTCATCTTTTCTTCTGGCTCAGAATATGACCAGGGAAAAGATACTGTATCATGAGGAGTTGCAATTACGAAAGAAGGATGCGCCACGGGCCAGTTACAGTTTCTCCAATGCTGGTATTCTTGCTATCGGAGTGATTGTACTGATCCTCATAATTATGGTAATATTAATGATCCCGCTCAAACCGGCTCAATTGCAAGTGGAGGTGAGCAATGGTATTCATTTACCGGGCAAACTGATATGATTGTTACAGTTTCGCTCTGTGGATCTGATTATGATAGCAAACTTGATGTTGGTATAATGTACTGATGGCAACATATGCATTTTCCAATGATGATAGATGTGGTTCGCAATCTGAAATAAACCGATGTTCCGTTTACTGCAGGATCCACTTATTATGTTAAAGTGTATGCTTATAGTAGCATTCTGGTAACTATACGCGACTATAACAGGTGAACTTCCACCCCCTCCACCCCCTGAACCGGATCCAATAAGTGTATTTCCGTATATTGAAGATTTTGAGAGTGGCTCTTTTCTTCAACTATGATACCAGGATTTTGCTTCTGAAAGCAATTTAACAGTTGATAATTTTGCTGCCTACCAATCATCCTATGGTGCTTTCTTTGAGGGTGAACTTCTTATGGTTGGTCCCCGGACCCATATAGTGGTGAAGAAGCATTTAGTAAAACATTGCATTTGTCTACTCTTTCAATGAAAGTTGAACCCGATACCTATGGAGGTGGTGTTCTTTTTTTAGATTTTGATTTGGGACAAATGACTTGGTGGAAAAACTGGGAGTGGTTCAGGGTTACTGTTAATGGTATTCCCATCCCTGATGTGAATGGGAATATTTATCAGCAGGTTACATAGTACAACATTTTCATGGTATCATTTTGAGTTATGACCTTCTGCCTATAAAATGATGCAAGTTTTGACTGAAACTTGAAATGTATCATGTTTTCGCAATGTTATTATTATGGTGGTGGAGACTGTGCCCGCAGTAGATAATGTTGAGTTATTTTATTTGCCAGTGGTAATATAGAAGGATATGTGTATAATACTTCCGTTATCCCAAACAAGGTGCACAAGTACAGATGCTGATGTGGCAGGTGTTAATACTGATGCCAGTGGTTAATTATATTATTGAAAAGTTTAGAAATTGAAACATATGATGTTTGGGCTTCTGCTGAGGTTACAGTCCAAAAATGGAGACTGTTACAACCATTAATGAACAAACTGTCCAACAGACTTTTACTTGGAATTCCTAATCTGACTATCAGCCCATTGTTGTTAAACAATACAATGAATCCTGGTGAGTGGTTTACTGATTATATAGGTATGCTAAATACAGGTGATGGAGACTCCTACTTTGATGCTTCCATTGCTTATACTTCAGGAAGTGGGATGGCTTTCCTTATCTGATGATGCCGGAATGTGGCTTCAGGCGGTGGCTCTTTTTAACTTAGGTGTTAATTTTGATGCTGCGGGAATTCCTGCCGGTACAGTTTATGAGGCCGAGATTACTCTGGATTTCACTCCAACATCACAGGTTGTTATTCCTGTTACGATGGTTGTTGCAGGGGATCCTATCGAGCCTATTTTTGATCTTCATGTTCAGTTGGCTGATCCTGTTACAGGAGAGACATTTATGTCATGGAGTTTTGTTCCTGCTCCTACTTCCAGTATTTCCAGATAAGTCGTGACGGACAGGTTTTAGATTTACTACAGATCTTACATATATTGATTTCCTTCCTGAGTATGGTGAGTATACTTATTGTGTAACTGCTGTTTATGATGAAGGTATGTCAATCAGGTCTGTGAAAGTTGAGTGGTTCCTTCCTGTATTGTGTTATACACCTGCAGCTCCTGAAGAAGATGTAATGGTTAACCAATCCGAAAACAACGTTTATGACCATTGAAAACTGTGGACAGGGAACTCTTTCATGGGGTATTCCCTTCGCAGGTAACTTCCAGGTTGCTCTTTATGATTCATGGGGTGATGGTTGGAATGGTGGTTACCTTGACGTTTATGTTAATGGTAAATTGTCCTTGCTGGAATTACTATTTATTGGGGGAACAGGTCCTGAATACTGGTCATTTCCCTGTATTTGATGGCGACGAAATTTCTACAGTTTATACTCCTGGTGGATATGCATATGAAAACTCATACGACATTTTTAACGATCAGGGAGATGTTGTTTATGCTTCCGATAATGCCATATTCCTCCGGGAACTCTTTACGCTAGTGTTTTTCTTCTTTGGGATTTATTACAAGCATTATCCCTCAGACCAGGTACTCTTGAAGAAGGAAAAATCCATCGATGTAAGGTTCACTTATGATGCCACAACTTATGCTGTTGGTACTCTTTACCCAGGATATTCATATCAGGACCAATGAGCAAACTCCGGGAAACGATCATCTTGTTACCCATACTATGAAGTTTATACTCCGGGTTTGATTGAAGGTATGGTTACTGATTGTAATTCGGTGTTGGTCTTGCTAACGTAACAGTTATGGCAACTGGACTGATATTTTCTATGCTGAAACTGATGCGTTTGGAAATTATACTCTATATCTGATGCGGGTACTTATGAAATGACATTTGTATTACTAGGATATCAACCGGTAAGCGTATCAGGCGTTGTTGTAACAGAAGGTAATACAACTGTTGCCAACGCAACTATGTGTGAAGAGCCTTATCCTGTAATGGTGTTTATGCCGATCCCAATGAAGTTGACACTGAGTGTATGGTTTCATGGAATCTTCCATCAGGTCCTTATACTATTATTTATGATGATGGTTCAGCCGAAGAATATGCTGCATGGATTTCTCCGGGCGGTGCCTATGCTGTCAAATTTACTCCTCCGGGATATCCTGCTATTGTAACCGTGGTAGTGTATATGTTGGAGACGGATTCTTCCCTGAAGGTGGAAAACTGGCTTGGTTCTGAAATTTCTATAGGTGTTAGGATGATGATGGTATTAACGGAATGCCGGGTACTGTTTATGATTCAATAACTGTTACAGTTAATAACTTCGGTTGGGTTGAATTCCCAGGATCTTTCTACTCAATGTTCACAGAAGGTGATTTCTATGTTGTTATGTGGCACTGGGTTCTTCTCCTGATGTTGCTCCTATTGGGGTAGATGGGGAAATTTCCCCTACTGTATATCGTTCATATGCAAAAGCACCTGCAGGTGACTGGTCATTATCTCCTTACCAGGACTTTATGATCAGAGCTATTGCAAGGGGTCCTACTAACAGTGTTGTTATGAGCAATAATGCTCAAAGAGTTTCTCCTCCTAAAGCACAGGGTAGGGTGAAATTTTCATAGCTACAGGTAATCCTAGTGGTATTCCTGGTTATGTTAAGAAGGGTAGCATTGAATCCGCTGAAGGTGCTGATGCAACCCGTGACCTTGCTAAATATAATGTATTCCGTATGTTTGGTTTTGATCCTGATGCCGGCGAAGGCCCTGCAGATGGTGTTCCAACTGCGGCCGGTAGCACTACCGATCTATTTAAAAATGATACTCAATTTGGTGCACAGCCAGCTGGTTTCTATGCTTATGCTATAGAAGCAGAATATGATAATGGTGACAAATCACCCTGGGCTTATTCAAACATCGTTGGTCACTTAATTGATAATGCTGTTACTATTACTGCTACTCAATGTGATGATGGTGAGCCTTCAGATGTTGAAGTTACTTTAGTTGGACATAACTATCCTTACCAGGTATTATTTGGTGTTAGTTTGGGGCTGATGGTATTGTTGTTTTCGACAGTGTTTATCGACGGTATTTATGATATTACAATTGAGAAAGTATCCTACCAGGAGATCTTCTTCTCAAACGTACCAATATTTAATGACTATAACTTAGATGTTTACATACAGGAAAATGCTTACCCTGCACGTAACCTTTATGTTGATGCACTTACTTCTGTTGCAACATGGGATGAAGCTTTAATCGAGCAAATTCAGATGGAAGACTTCGAAGGTGATTTCCCTCCTAATGGTTGGACTACTGTTTCCAACGATCCGGGTAGTTCTTCTGCATGGAATAAATGGAATTCATATTCTGGTGGTTGGACAATTCCTCCACAATTTGAAGATGGTACTTCTTCATGGTAGCTGCTGCTATCTCTGATGCCAATAGTATACATGACGGTATCCAATGATCTTCTTATCACTCCTGAACTTGATTTAAGAGATAGTGAATCATATATGCTTTACTTTGATAGTTATTATGATGGTGCTTACGGACAACTGGCAAGTGTTGAATATTCAATCGATGGTGGTACAACATGGGAGATCCTCCAAAACATGGATCCTGTAAATGCGTGGACACCTATTTCAATAGATCTTGCTCCTCTTTCAGGAATTCCTGCTGGTAATAGCGAAATTCTATTCGCTTTTCATGCTGACGACCTTAATGATTATCTAAGTGGTTGGGCCATTGATAATGTAAGTATTACAAATGGTGCTGCTCCTGTTTAGGGTATTATGTATATCTTAAAAGATGGTTTCGTTGCTCAAACTGCTCCTGAAGTCACTACTTATACTTTTTGGTGATCTTGTTTATGGTGAAGAAATATACTGCTTGTGTAAGAGCACTTTATGCTTGTGGCCTTTCTGAAACCCATTTGTTATACATGGAACTCTATGTATCTATACCCACCTCGTAACTTAGGTGATGATATATCTACAATACCAATGAAGTTCCTTTGATGTGGAATCCTCCTGTTTATTGGGATGGTATTCCGGTTATGCTTTATGGACTCTCTGAATATGATATCACATTTGGTGATGTTAAAGATGAAAATGCTATCTCACGTTTAGGTGCTAATGATGTGCTTAATAATAATCCTGATGCTGATCGTGCTGTTGGTGATGTAATATCTCAATTTGATGCTGCCGGCCTTACTATGGCATGGGGTGTTGGTTTGATGGCACATATGTTTATGTAACATTCCTCAGTCTTTTGGAACTTCTATATTCCAGTATAATCCTGATGGTACAGCAACAGGTGTTACTTTCGACATTAATGTTGGCCAGTCTTGGATTGGTGATCTGGCAAGTGATGGAACTAACCTTTATTGCTTAATGGTGGTGGGCCAAATACAATTGAAGTTCTTGATATTGCTACCGGTACTGTTGTTAATTCAATTGGTAAATGGAGCCTGGACAGGCACAAGTCAGAGGGGCTTAGCCTATGATTTGAAAGATGAGTTCTATATTGGTGGATGGAATGAAAATATCATCTATCGTACTGAGGAACCGGTGCTGTAATCGACCAATATAATTTTGGGGCTATAGTGGCATGGCATGGCATCCACAAGGTGGACCAAATGCTGAAGGTTCATTTTTGGGGTAATGATAAATGCTTTAAATAGCATTTGTACTGAATTGATCCTAATGATGGTTGGTCTAACATACAGAATTTTAATATTCCGGGGAATCCTGGTGGTGGAGCCGGTTTGGAATTGAATAGTGAGGAAATCTTTGGGTTCCTGATCAGACTTTAACTGTATATCTGGTAGATACTGAACAACCGCTTACTGAAGCGCTGGTGTTCCTAAAGGATTAATTTCATTCAACGTTTATCGTGACAGTGAAATGATTGCCAATGTTCCTTTACGAAATCAGGAAGCTGATGAATGGGTTATTAGGGTGGACAATCCTGTTGATCCGGGTACTTATCTTTATGATGTATCTGCTGTTTATGATCTTTCTATCTTTGGATTCCTTGGTGAAACCGGCGAATCTGCTTGGGAAGGTACTGACACTGTTACTGTGGTTTGGGGTGCTGAACTTCCTTCTTTAAAGTTGGGATCAAGGTACTTTCGACTTCCAGAACTGGAGAACGGATGATGCTAACTGGAAAGTTAACTCACAGGTTGGTGACGATGCTCCTTCTGCTGAATTCTCATGGGATCCTCTATTGGAAACTGATTATTCTGCTGCTCTTACAACTAGTCCTTTGAAAGCTGATATGCTTACTGAAGGTGATATTTTCCTTGACTTTGATATTAAACTTGCCGACCGTAATGGTACCGGTGAAGAAAAACTTCAGGTTGAAGTAAAAAAACGCTGATGGTGACTGGAGTTTGTGAAACTTTCGTTAATAATGGTTCTTACGACTTTACTGCTAATCATATTGATATTACTAATGTTGCAATGGGTAATGTTTTCCAGGACGTTTCAATGCATTGGGCAGAATTCATTCGACATTATTTCATGGTATGTTGACAATGTAAGTGTGTATCGTGTATGTGCTGCTTCATCTGATCTTACAGGTGCGTATGTATGGAATGATACTGATGATCTTGGTGCTGAAGTATGCTGGAATGCTCCGGAAATACCTCTTCCAATTGCTGAGTGGATCCATTGGGATTCCGGTGAAAACGGAAGTGGTGTTGGTTTAATCGGTGAAGGCCCATTCTCTGTGGCTGCTCGCTGGGATGCCGGTCAACTTGATGACTATGATGGTGCAATGATCACTAAAGTACGTTTCTTCCCTTATGATAATGGTTTCTCAACCATTACTGTGAAGATCTGGTATGGTGCTAATGCTTCTACTCTTGTGGCTGAGCAACTTGCTGTTGATCCTGTGGTTGGTGCATGGAACGAACTTGTTCTTGATACTCCTATAGAAGTTTAATTCAGCTGATGAACTTTGGGTTGGTTATACTATCGTTCAGGTGGGCACTGGTGTATTCCCTGCCGTACGGATGCTGGTCCTGCAGTGGTTGGATATGGTGAATAAAGTAAGTACAGATGGCTCTACATGGGATAATATCTCTGACTTTGGATATAGTTATAACTGGAATATTCAGGCATTTGTTGAGGAAACTCTTATTGCTCAGCTGAAGTTGCTCCTCTTATTGAAGCTCCTTACAATAGTGTTGGTACTTCCTTTGCTCAGGTGAAATGAGAGAGATTCCTATTGCTACCCTGCGGATGAAACCCGTGACTTCACTGGTTTCAATGTTTACAGAATGGAAGAAGGTGGTTCAGATTATGAACTTTATGCTAATGTTCCTTATGTTGAAGGACAAAACTGCATATTGTTTTCTGGGATGCTTATCCTGATGTAGATATTCAGAAAGGTTATTACTACCAGGTGACTGCTACATGGGCAAGTGATACTGATGCTTGTGAATCTAATCCGGCTATGGCTCAGGAAATTCCTTTGGACGACTTCGTTTACGTATTCGTTACTGGAATTAATATCCTAATGCTGAATTAACTAAGTTGTATCCTAATCCTGCTACTGATCATGTTAACATCACTTCATCACAGGAAATGACTCAAATTACCGTTATCAACAATGTTGGTCAGGTAGTTTATCAGTCAGAACTTAATGATGAAACTGCTGTTAATCTTAACACTGCTTCTTATGAAAACGGTGTTTATGTAGTGAAGATAGCTACGGAAATGGTATAATTACTAAGCGTGTTGTTGTTGCACAATGAGAACACTGAATAATATTTGGTTTTGTCTTGAAAGGGGGCAGTCATTTTTGGATAGGTTGCTCCTTTTCTCTTTATTAAATCAATAGACGAAAATTATTTTACCAAACACATAAGGGAGATCATAAAGGACCCTATAGATTTATTTAAATGTTTCAAGGGATTTATATACATTTTGAAAAAAATTTTTTTTCCACATATCTTGAAGTGTATTGAAAAAATTAAAAATCCGAAGAGATATTCCAAAAGATTCTGCGAGTTTATTGCAAGATAAAAAATTTCAAGCCTTTACTATTTGTTAAATTAATAAGTAATCTTTTATTTAGAATAGATAATTTTAATTATTTCATGATTACCATAAGTTGTGGGTATTTACTTTAATTGAATATGACAAAATGAGATTTTGTATATCGGGATACTAATTAATTAAGTGTTATATTGGAAAGGATTATAGGAAAAGGACAATGTTTTATGATTATTAATAAGATTATTTTTAAAAATTTAAAGAAATAAATATGAAAATCTGTTTTTTCTGTATTTATATTCAGGGCATATTTAGTCCACTTCATAACCTATATGCCAATCAAATACTAATATTGAAGTTTATTTTAGTTTTTTCAACGGCAAAGGAGGATTCACTAAAATAACTATATTCTGGGAGTCCTACTATTACCGACTATTGATATAAACCTATCCGGAAGTATCCCAATGGGGCCCTTGAACTTTCCAATGAGATAGATTATATCCAGGGATTTTTCATTCGAATTAAAACTGGCAACAATTTTCAGTTATTCGGCTCATGTCTGGCAGAAGTCAATTGTTAGAGCTTTGATTTGGTTTAAAGGAAACCCTGAAAGTAGAAAAATAGCTGCTGTTTTTAAACCTATGGGTATAATAAAAGGTAATTCAAATGATCCTGTAAGTGCAATTAATTACTTTAAAAGTACCCGAATCCAAATTTAGGATTCCATGTAATAGCCTTGCATATAGTAATATTATTTTGAGTTTACAAAACAAAAATAAATCAGATAGTGCGTTAAATTAAAAATTAAAGCGATTGAAATAAATGAAAAATATGACTATGATTTACGATTTCAGGATACTAGTAAATCTTGCACAAGTATACTTAAAAACCAGTTCATTAAGTAAAGGTTGGAAGTATTGGATATGGATCAAACTTAAATACAAAATCAAATCCAGCCAATTAACTATCCTTCCTAAATGAAAAAGCCAAACTTATTAGAAGAGAATAAAATGAAGAAGCAATAGGGTTTTTCATGAAGTCATATCAAAATGCTGAAATAAGGGGTGATTGGGAATCTCAGCACGAAGCTTTAAGAATATAATACTGGCATATCTAAATTGAGTGTATTGAAAAAGATTTATATTTTCCAGAAAATTATTTAATTAAATGACAGCATAGTTTCTCGTTCAAAATAGTAAACTTGAGTTTTAGAGATGGATTGAATACGAGAAAAAGAAAGAGTTTTTTAGTACTTAAGCATGAAACCAGATACTTAAAAATGTTGGGTATTATTTCAGTTCTTGGTCTATTGATTCTAGTTGCAATCGTTCTGGTTTATTTTCAAAGTTTGCTGGTAAAAAAAACAACCTTGAAAAGGAAAGTTTAAAATCCGGGAAAAAAAAAGGAGTTAGAATCCGCTCTTGAATTAAAAAACCCGGAAGTAACCATAAAATAATCATCTTATTAAATTTTAACGAACTTGGAAAAAGTGTTAAGAAAAAAATAAAAAATAGTGAAATAAATTTTAAACAGGAGAATAAGAAACATATAGATGCATTTCATCAACTAAAGATACATTTGAAACTGCCTTTGGAGTTCTTTTGATCTTGAATTCAAATATGTACATCCTGATTTTTAAACTAATCTGGAGAATGACTTTGAAGAACTTACCAGTAAAAAATAAAAGATTTGTTGCATTGCTAAAAAAGAATCTGACTTCTAAGGAAATATCCTATATCTTAACTATTGATGTTTTCAGTGTGGAAAAAAAAACCAAAACCCTTTAAAAAGAAACTTAACTTACAGGGAAAGATATTATTTTTAGCAAGTTCTTAGCAAAGTACTAAATTATAACTTTTGTGGTGTATTAGAACTTATTTTGTGGGTTCCATTAATAAGATATTTCTTATCTGGTGATGTTTATTAGATCAATACTTGCTAATTCTCCGATTATTAACAGTTATTTTTCCAGAACCCGAATTAACCTATTACTGGCAATAGGTTAAACTTTAGCTTAGCCCGGTAATAAATGATTTACGTGCTGGTTAGTTAGAATTCAATTAGATAAATTCCTTTATTTATGCATAGTTAATATCAGACTCAAGGGTAATTGTCAATAGTCTATTAATATGTAAAGCGTTTTCACTAATAAATCCCATATTTTGAACTGCTTTTAATACAAAATCAATTATAAGCAATTCGAATTAATCAAATTACAACTAAAGGGTTTCTCTAAATCCTGATTTTCAAAGTTATGTAAACTGAGTTATAATAAACGATATTAAGACTGACGATTATTAATTAATAAAATCTTTATTGCAAATTTCTAGTTTTAATATCAAGTAAAAAATTTTTGCGGTTTAGTATTGTATCGTTTCGAACATTTAGATTGTTAAAAACCCTTTTAATCAACCTAGGCAATGATAAATGTGGATGTGCTTAATTTAAACAAGAATAACACAAAAACAAAACCATTACGATAAGTAAATAATCAGGACATCGCATTTTTTTTCCAAACCCCAAAAATAGTTTTTTTAATCTTGATTGCATTGTCAAATTATATGAATCTGCAATAAAAAAACAATGAAAAAAATATTGACTGCACAATTTATATATTAAAAAAGGGCAAAAAATTTAATTTTTTAAAACAAACATAAAAACTATCATAAATATTATTCAAATAAATTTACAAATCTTAATTTAAAACGTTTAAAGAATGAAAACATTTACAAAAATTTATTTATTAATGCTGGCCTTTTTGGCTTCTTCATCTTTTCTGTTTGCTCAGAATAGCCCAAGGAGGAGATACAGTCCTCAAAAAGCGGAAACAAAAGAAGGAGGCGGCTTTAAGTCCTGTTAAAATTTCTCCAGCAAGGGGCAAACTTGTACTGGAGACGAATGTCCCGATCCTTACACTTGGTAACATAAACGCCCCTGCCCAAAATGGTCAATTACTAGTGGTGGGAACGTGGTATTCATTCACGGAGCATCGACAGACAGTTACAGTTTCTCTTTGGGGATCCGATTTATGATACCCAACTTGAATTTTTGGGGATTGTTCGGATGGTACCTATGCATTCCATAATGACGAGTTGCATTTAAAATCTGAAATTAGTATATTCCATTTACTGAGGTTTACACATTATGAAAAAAAGTATTGGTTTAGGTATTTCCTCCGGAAAACTTACTCTAACAATACAGGTGTTTTACCACCTGCTGCCAGATCCAATCATTTTTTCCCATATAGTAAGACTTTGAGGCGGATCTTTCCCATCTACTATGACATTATTACGCAATCACAACTGATTTAACCTTACGCTTATGCAGCTAATAATTCAGATTTAGGTGCTATTTTTGAAGTGGCCCCAAATAGTTGGGGATAAAACCCAAACACTGTTGGTGAACCCTTTGCTAAAACAGATCATTATCTAAAATGAATATGGAGGTTATTCCCGTGGACAATGGTAATTGGCTATGGAATTTGACTGGTTCAAAGGTACTCATATGACTGGAGGTATGAATGGTTTAGAGACTTGTTAATGTACACCGTTCCGATGTAAATGGAAACTTTATATCAGGCATATTATCGTTTTACGACCCATGGGAGCATATAGTTTATGATCTTTCAGCGTACCAAAACCTTCCCAAATTTGACTTAACAATTGAAAAGCGGAAAATAAATACGACGGATATTATCATTTGGGATATTGCTTGTTTGGATAATTTTATTTAGATTATATTGTAACAGGTCAATCGATGGTTATGTTATAATAGCAGTGGTGATCCACTGCAAGGACAGGGAAGAAGAAGAGTTGCTGGTGTTCAAATGAGCAAGGGTTATTTTATCTTATCTGACCTTCCTTTAGCTTTTGAGTTTGGGTTACATATGAGGGTTTTTTAGCCCTGAGATGGAAACATTTGCTGTAGTTGGAAATACAACTATTCAACAGGTTTCTATCTTGGAACTCCAAAACATTAATATTAGTCCTTTACTTTTAAATAATACATTAAACCCGGGTGAGTGGTTTATTTATTATATTGGTATGTTAAATACCGGTGAAGGGTTTCCCGGATTTTTGATGCAAGCATTGCTTATACTTCAGGTGCTTGGTTATCACTATCCGATAATCCGGCGTTGTTCCAAAAAAAGGGGGGGGGGATTTTAATTAGGGTTCTTTGATTCCGCTGGAAATTTCCTGCCGGTACTGTTTAGAAGCTACTATTACATTAGACTTTACTCCAGGTCACAGGTAGATATTCCCGTTACAGGTTGTTGCAGGGGATGCTACGAGCCTACTTTGTCTTCATGTACAATTAGCTGATCCTGTTACAGGGCAGACTTTTTTATCATGGAAAATTTACCCAGCCCTACCTTCCGATTTCCAGGTAAGCCGTGATGGAAGGTTTTTGATACATAACTGACTTAAATTATTTTGACTTTCTTCCCGATTATGGTGAGTATTTCTTTTTGTGAACTGCGGTTTATGATGAAGGTATGTCGACCAACTTTGCCAAAAAGTTGAAGGTTCCTGCCTGTAATATGTTATCTCCAAAGCTCCGGAAGAAGATGTAAGGTAAACCAGACTGAAGATACTTTTTTGACCACGAAAACTGTGGCAAGGTACCTTTCTTGGGGTATTCCTTTTTTCAGGATACTATAGGTTCTCTTTTTGATTCGTATGGTGATGGATGGAACGGTGGTACCTTGACGTTCTTGTTTTAAAGGAGAAGTAGGAATAATGCACTATCGGAGGATGGTTATTGGACCGGTTTATTATCCATTCCCGGTTGTTGATGGTGATGAAATTACTTTCGTATATTATCGGGGGGATGGCCGGAAGAAAACTCATATAATATAATCAACGACCAGGGAATGTAGTTTATTCTTCTGGTGATGAAGCATTCCCCAGGTAATCTTTATGCAAGTGTTTCTTCTTTAGGATTTATTACCAGATTATTCCACAGACTGGTATCTGGGAAAAAGGAAATCTTTGATGTGAGATTTATTTGATGAACGGGTTATGATGTTGGTACTCATAACAGGATATTCATTTTTAAAGACAAATGAACCTGCCCCCGGGTAATGAACACGTTGTAATTCAACTATGAATGTTTATGTTCCGGGTTTTGATAGAAGGGATTGTTTCTGACTGTAATACAGGAGTTGGACTTTGCCAATGTAAGTTATAGCTGAAGGTACTGGTGCTTCTAGCCGAAACTGATATTCATGGTAATTACAAAAAGTATGTTGATGCAGGAAAATTATGATGTTTCATTTTCATTAGTAGGATTTAGGTGATGGTTCCTGGTGTATTGTTTCGAGGTAATACTACTGTTGTTGATGCAACTAAGTGCGAAAAAGCCTTATCCGTAATGGTGTTTATGCTGATCCAAACGGGCTATCAGAAAGTTATGGTTACATGGAACCTTCCTGCAGGGCCTTATACTATTGTTTTGATGATGGCTCAGCTGAAGAATATGTGCATGGGTTTTCCCTGGCGGTATTTTTGCTGTTAAATTTTCTCCTGCCGGATACCCGCATCTAACAGGTGGGAGCGATATGTGGGAGGGTTTCTTCCCGGAAGGGGTAACTGGCTTGGCAGTGAAATTTCTGTTGGGGTTATGGATGATGAGGTATTAAGGAATCCCGGTATGTTTTAAAATAAATTACTTTTCCCGGTTTAAAATTTTGGTTGGATGATTCCCACAGTTATTCCATGCAATGTTACAAAGGTGACTTCTATGTTGTTTGTGGCAGTTGGGTTCTTTCCTGATGTTGCTCCTTTGGAGTTGACCAGAACTTCCCTACTGTTTACCGGTCATAGCCAAAGCTCCATTGGGTGACTGGTCACTTTCTCCTTACCAGGACTTTATACGGTCTATTGTTGCGGTCCTCCAACATTGTGTTATGAGCAATAATCCCCCAGAAGTTTCTCCTCCTAAAGACAGGGTATGGGTTGATTTTCAACAACAGGAAAACCTAATGGAATTTCAGGTTATGAAAAAAAAACGGTGGAATAAAAAAATTGAAGGTGTGATGCAAGCCGTGACCTTGCTAAATATAAAATGTCCCGTATGTTTGGATTTGACCTGATGCCGGCGAAGGCCTGCTGATGGTTTTCCTACGCTGCTGGCGTACAAACTGAACTTTTCAGAAATGATACCAATTTGGGGGCCAGCCAGCCGGTTTCTATGCTTAGCTGTTGAAGCTGAATACGATAATGGTACAATCCCTGGGCCTATTCAAATTTTGTCGGACACCTAAAAATAATGTTGTTTTCTTTAAATGTACTCAATGTAGATGGTGAGCCTTCAGATGTTGAAGTTACATTATTTTGGACATAACTATCCTTACCAGGTATTATTTGGTGTTGGGCGCCGATGGTATTGTTGTTTTCGTAGCGTTATGACGGTCTTTATGAATCACTATTGAAAAAGTAGCATACCAGGAGATCTTCTTTCAAAGTTCCTATTTTCAATGACTAAAACTTGAATGTGGTTATGCAGGAAAAGCTTATCCTCCACGTAACCTAATGTAGATGCTCTTCCCTCTGTTGCAACATGGGACCCGGCTCTTATAAAGCAGGTGCCTATGCGGACTTTGAAGGAAATTTCCCCTCCTGAGGCTGGATACTGTTTCAAATGATCCTGAACCTTCTGCATGGAATAAATGGAATGCTTTACGAGGTGACTGGGTTTCCTCCAAATTCGAAGATGGTACTTCTTCTGGTTTGCTGCGGCTATCTCTAAAGCCAACAGTACCCCAAACGGATCAAACGACCTTGATAAATCCTGAACTTGACTAAGGGAAAGCGATTCTTATATGCTTTACTTTGCAGTTCTTTGAGGGCTTTCGGACAGTTTGGCCCGTTGAGTACTCAACCGTGGTGTCTACAGGGAAATACTTTTAGGTTAGAATCCTGAAAGTTCATGGACTCCTATTGCAATAGACCTTGTCCCTTTCTGGTACCTCCGGAAACAAAGAGATACTATTTTGCATTCCACGCTGAGACCAGGTGAATGGTTAAACAGGATGGGCCATTGATAATGTAACCTAACAAATGGTGCTGCTCCAACCAGGGATATTAAGTAAACTAAAATGATGGTTTTGTTGCACAAACTGCTCCCGAGACACAACTTATACTTTTGGTGACTTAGTAATGGTGAAGAATATACTGCTTGTGTTAGAGCCCCTTTTTTGCTTGCGGACTTTCTGATCCTTTCTGTTTTACAGGGGCTTCCTTTTATCTATACCCACCTCGTAACTTGGGGGGGGAGTTGTTTACAATCCCCCAAATTTTCCTTTAAATGGAATCCTCCGTTTATGGTAGGGGGCCTGACTTTTCTTAAAAGGGGATTTTTTAAAGTTGAGGGGGGAAAACTTTAGTGGGTATTATTGGCGGGGGTTTGTTTAGTCTGATACCCCTAACCGGTTTTTAAATTTATGGTATGAGAGATATAGGTGTGTATAGGTTTTTCAAATGACGTTCCCGCTTACTCTGGTTCGCTGCTGAAAACCCGGTGTTGTTAATCCATTGCCCCTTATACCCGGGGGTGCTTTTTTGGTTTTCTGAGTTTAAACATGGTCAGATGAATCTGTTTTCGTTGACAACGGGTGTTTTTGAGAAGTAAACGTTTTTACGGTGATGTTACCCGGCCCCTTTGGGACTTTAGGTTTTTTTGCAAGGGTTTGGCTTTGACATTTGATGGTACTTTTACCTGGTTGATGAAAATAACCTTTATACTTTTGATGTTGAAACATGAAAAATTTTTGTTGGTACCATGGGATCAGGGGAACCCTTTGGTTTAAAAACCCTTTGGGGTGAGGGGCCTTTTGGTCATATGACCGTTGAGAAAAATTCTTCTCAATTGATAAAGAAAAATGGTGCGCTACTGTAGTAGGAAGTTTGGTTTCGATGCTAACTATGGGGGGGATTGGTTTATGATGGGGTTAAAATTTGTTGTTAGTTGTTTTTTAATGTGCTTTTTTCCAGGGTAAAAAAAAGGGGAGGAGATCTTCTCCCCTAATAAAATTCTTGGTGTTATTGGAATTTTCCCGGTACTACCCCCTTTGGTACCATGGTAACCTTTTTAGGTGGTGGATCCTGAAGGTTTTTTCCGAAGGTTTAATTTTTTTTAAAATTTATCGGCAGTGAAGTTGCTAAATACCTTTTGAAGGACAACTTTCTAACGAATGGGTATATATGGACAATCCTGTTGACTGGTTTATCTTTATGATTGTCGCTGTTTTAAAATTTTTTCCCTTTTTTGGTTCATTGGTGAAACCGGGGAATTGCATGGGAAGGTACTGACATGTTATTTTTTTGGGGGCTGAACTTCCATTTTTTGAGGGGTTGGGAACAAGGTACTTTTTATTCCAGAACTGGGTAGGATGATGCCAACTGGAAAGTTAACTCACAGGTTGGGGTGGTGAGCTTCTGCTGAATTCTATGGGGGCCTCATTGGAACCGATTATTTTTCGGCGTTTTAAAAGTCCACTGAAAGCTTTTTATCTTTTGAAGGGATATCTTCCTTGACTTTGACCTTAACTTGCAGACCCAATGGGGCGGGAGAAAAAAATTTAGGGGGAAGTGAAAAAAAAAGTATGGGACGGGTGTGGGAAAAATTTTGTTAATTGGTTCTTCGACTTTACGAATCATATTGATATTACAATGTTGAATGGGTAATGTTTTTTCCGGTACGTTTTCCCCCTTTGGACAGAATCATTGATATTATTTTCTTGGTAGGGTAACACAATGTTTCCTTTTTGTACGACCTTGCCTTGAGGTGAGTAGTATGGGGAAGACACTGTGACTTTGGTGCTGAAGTATGGGGGAATGCTCCGGATATACCCAACCCCTTGCAAAGGGGGACTTGGGATTCAGGTGAAACCTAACGGTAT